>JAUELO010321087.1:0-14964 GCA_032357855.1 Amphibolips quercusostensackenii | reverse complement strand
CAATTTCTCTTTATTTTTAGCATAGATCTTAAGAATATCTATGTAATATACATAAGTGACCTTATGCTTTGGATTCCCAGGTTTGCCAGAGAAGTACCCTTCAGAACAACGTAGTGCGAGAGATAGTCGCAATAATGTGAGGCAATAATGAGTGGCATTAATCATTCTCTCTATTTCTTTCTCTCTATTTCTTTCTCTCTCTCTCTAAATATATATGTATATATTTCAAAAATTAAATTTTAGCTTAGGAAAGTAGAATTTTATACCAAAAAATTAATTCTCAACCAAGAGATATAACTACATATATAACCAGAGAATATAATCTTTCATCCAACTAGTAATAATAGTTGCCGTTGCTTTAAAAAGGATCCTCAGAGGTTTTTCAAGCTACTATGTTAAATTTCGGAATTTTTACTTCAGATTTGTAATAAGAGACTCCAAGAACCCTGGTAATCCCATTTTGGAGCCATGGGACTTATTTTGGATTACTCACAAAAACATTTAGTATTTAAGAAGGCTCTATGTTTTCACTTTGTTTATTTATATTATCTATTTCATTGAAAGAAATGTTTTTCAGGTTTGGTTATGTCAAATGAAGTTCTAGCATACTTTCAGCATGCTTTTTTCTTGTAATTTGTTAAAAGCTGTGAGAAAAATATTTAAAAACGAGGTCAAAAATGTGCCATACACGTATGGCACTATACCTTAAATTAATTTTCAAGCAATGAGTCAAATTCTCAAGTTATGATGGATACATTTTTAACCACGAATAGAAAAGTGAAATTTAAAAAAAAATTAATTAATACAGAATGTTTTACAAAATAATTTAGTTTTCTACGAAAGAGGTGAATTAAAGAAATAATAATTTTTAATAAAGTTGTTTAACTTTCAACAATGTTTTGCTAGCTTATTGCTCATAATTATGATTTTCTGTTGTTTTATTAAAACAAAATGTTTGTGATACGCAAAACTCTACTTTGTTTTGATGAATGGATTTTCATATTAATTTTTTAACAAATAATTATTGTGTTTACCAACTTTGCCCTAGAATAAAGTTAGAAAGTCGCTGTTTTTTTTCGAATTTTTCAGTTTGTTCTTAAATTTTTAGCTAGAGCAAACCAATATTGGATAGAATTTAATATAACTAATTTTTAAAACAATTTATTATTATTTATCACAATATTGAGTAAAAATAATAAAAGAAAGTTGCAGCTTTTTCTATAATTTTCCACTTTTCAAATAGTGTAAGGTAATAATTATGACAATTTAACAAACCTAATTGCTTACAAAATTTACACCTAATTACAGACATTTGGTACATTTACTGCCACTATATTTTTCGATTGCATTTTGTCCCGCTTAACATGATAATCACTTAAAAATTTTTTTAATGGATTGGTTTGCAAAATATGAATTAAAAAAAAAAATTCATCGGCAGTTTTAGTTTGTAAACCATTTTTAAAGTAAGAAACAACCAATCTGGTTTCAAAATGTATCAATGTAAAAATCATCTAATCTACAACAAATATTAGTGCAATTTTTCCTGCATTATTTGGCACTTGAGGTGCAATAAGCCGAAACTTAAATGAAAATCATTGTCTTAGACCGAAATAAACGTAAAATATTTTAAAATCCAATTCATAAAAAAAATATTAAATGCGATTTTCAGTTTTAGCAGGCTCTATTTCATTGAAAAAGTATAGCGTCACTAAATGGCCTAAGCATGGCCCCACTGCCAGTATTCGCCCACGGGAAAACGTACTTTGATTGGACTTTGGCGAAATTACCAATGATGGACTCAATCTACTAAATTTTTTTCACTTTTAAAAGATGATTAGTGGATTCATAATTTCTTTTATTAGAATTTACAGAAATTTTTAAGATGGTCATAACTTAGTCAATTTTTCTCAATTTAAAAAAAAAAATTGTACAGAAAAATGTGATTTTATTCGACTTTAAGAAATTTTTAAGGATGTACAAAATTAACTAATATTTTTTGCTTTTTGAAGAGAATTTTTTGAGGGGAACAAAAATATCAGAAAGTAAGTTTTGGACTTTACAAAATTTTCAAATATGGACTTGATTTACCTAATTGTTTTTGTCTTTTAGGAGAATTTCTGAGTAAAAATTACTGTTTATTTGTCTCTGCTAAACATTAGAAGATGGACACAATTCAATAAATTTCTTCTGCTTTTTCCAAAAGGATTGGTGAAGAAATATTTTACCAAATTTTCAATGATTTAGGTAATTTACTCAATTTTCTGGCCTTTCCAAGGCTTTTATGAAAAAAATGTACTTTCAGTGAGGTTGATAAATTTTCGAGAAAGGTTACAGTTATATGTTTTCTAGAATTCTCTTAAAAAGTAGTTTTAAAAAATATTTTTTATAACAAACCATTATTTCTAAAGTATTATGGTACAAATTATCTTAGAGCGTACTTTGCGAAATTTTGCAATCAACTTAAAATGAAATACTTTTGGCAATTCTATGAAAAATAACCTAAGGTACGCAAGAATAATAAATTTCTTATTCAGATTTAGCTTCAAATTTACGAAGTGTCTCATCCCGAGATTCAGGAAGACTAGTCAAATATTTTTCATGAGCTTAAATAATCGTCCCGAATTAACGGAACGACTAGACACAGCCTAAAATTTATACTTCCACATCTGCAATGTTCAACTGCGGTCGTACCATTGTGGTGTTATATTGAACAAGCAATGTACGTATCGTATAATAAATTTAAGCAATTTTCATTCATGCATGTTTCGTCTTAAATTTATTATGTTTACATATTAAAATTAAAACGTCTATTATTGCAATGTCCACCCACGCTTGATCCGATATATTTGTATGCTAAGCAAATAGGAGCTAATATTTCAAAATATCAGTGTAATAAAACAAGCAAGATCACGACAAGCAAATATCGATTTTAGAACTACGATCTTGAAATTTTATTTTCCGGTCCTGCCGACTGTAGCGTTATATTATTGCAATGTTCACCCACGCTCTTCCGATTATACTATTGTAACATCCCAACAAAAGCTAATTCTTTTATATAACAGTAAAATAAGTAAAAGCTATGGAAGATTGCAAGATAATGATCAGGAAATATCAATTTTAGAACTTAAGTTGTGCAATCTTTGTCCACGTTGTATCATTGTAGTGTTACATCCTTAAAATGTTTATTCGCGCTTGTCTCATGGTATTTTTATACTAACCAAATAGAAGCTAATTCTTCAACATAACAGTAAAATCAGACAAGCGGTGGGGGTGGTTGCAAGATCCCGATGAGCAAATATCAATTTTTTAAATAAGGTTGTGCAATCTTCGTCCTTGGTTGTCCATTGCAGTGTTACATATTTCTAATGTTCACCCACGCTGGTCCCTTTGTCCTATTATGCTATCCTAATGAAAGACAGTTCCTCAACATAACAGCAAAATCAGAGAAAGTTTATTAAAGATTGCAAGACCCCAATAAGGATATACTATTTTGTTAACTTTGCTTTTGCAATATTCTTTCACGGTATTCCCATTATAGTGTTACATTCTTGAAATATTTATTCACGCTTGTCCCATCGCATGATTATACTAACTAAATAGAAGCTAATTCTTTAATGCAACAGTGAAATCACAAAAAGCTTAATGGAGATTGTAAGAACCCAATGAAGATATATTATTTTCTGAACTACGGTCGCGCCATATTCGTTTACGGTTGTCCCATTTTATGTTTTATCCTTGCAATGTTTGCCCACGCTTGTCTTCTTGTATCAATTAATTAACTAAATATGAGCAGATTCTTTGATATAGCAGTAGATAAGACAAGCGGTGGGGATGGTTGCAAGATCCCCATGAAAAAATATTAATTTCTGAACTAAGTTTGTGCAATCTTCGTCCTCCGTTGTCCTTTTGTAGTGTTACATATCTGCAATGTTCACCCACGCTGGTCCCATTGTCCTATTATACCACCCTTATAAAAGCTGATTTTTGAACATCACAGTAAAATTAAACAAAGTTTATTGAAGATTTCAAGATGAAAATAAATATATATTATTTTCTGAACTACGGTCGTACAATATTCGTTTACGGTTAAACCATTGTAGTGTTTTATCCTTGCAATATTCACCTACGCTTGTTCTATTGTGTTATTATAATAACCCACTAGAACCTAAATTTTTACTATAACAGTGAAACAACACAAGCGGTGGGGACGGTTGCAAGATCCCGATGAGGAAACATGAATTTCTTCAATAAGGTTGTGCAATCTTCGTCCAGGTTTGTACCATTGTAGTGTTACATCCTTGCAATGTTTACTTACGCTTGTCCAACTGCATTATCATACTGGAAAAATAGAAATCATTTATTTAATATGACAGGAAAATAAGACTCGCAGTGAGAAAGGTTGCAAAATCACGACAAGGGAATATAAATTTCTGAACTTCGGTCTGGCAGTCTTAATCGACGGTTGTCCCATTGTAGTGTTACATCCTTGCAATGCTGGAAATAGAGATTCACTAGTCGTTCCGAAAATTCTAGAAGACTAGCCAAGCTCATAAAAAATATTTAACTACTTAGCCAGAATTTTGGGACGACGAGGCACTTTGTAAATTTTCACCTAAATCTAAATAAGAAATTTCTTAATTTTGTGTACCTCAAGTTATTTTTCATAGAGTTGCTAAAAGTATTACGTTCTAAGTATATTGCGAATTCCGAAAAGTACGCTGTAAGGTAATGATTACCACAATACTGCAGAAAAAATAGTTTGTTCTAAAGAACATTTTTTGAAACTATTTTTTGACAGAATTATAAATAACGTAAAACTGTGGCCTTTCTCGCAAATTAATCAGATCCACTCAAAAGTGCTTTTTTCCTTACAAATGACTTAAAAAGCCAAGAAAATTTAAACAAATTACGTGAATTTCATCAAATTTGGAAAAATATTTTTTTTCCAATCCTCTTAAAGAAAAATCGAAAAAATCTAGTAAATTGTGTCCATCTTTAAAAATTTCGCAAAAGCGAATAAAAACAAATTTTTATTTACAAATTCTCTTAAAAGACGAGAACAATTGGGTGTGTTATGTCCCTTATACAATTTCGCAAAGTCAAATGAAATAACATTTTTTTTACATATTCATTTTAATAAATTGAGTTCATTATGCCCGTATTTACAAAGGACCCCGCACAAAGTGTACACGAAATGGCTTTCGGTATGTTTTGATTAAACTTTGTAAAATTGTAGTTCTCAGCGTCACGATCAAATTTTTTTTGACACAAAATACGAAAATAAACAATTTTTGAGTCACAGAGGGTTAAACATGCAACCATTTCAACAAACATTAACAAATATCCCGAAAACCGCAGGTCTGAAAACAAAATGTTTCCTATGAATGTTATTGGAATCTAACGAGTAAATGCAAAGAAAGTTATGACAATAAGACACAGGTAATTTTTTCAGGTCATATAATTTGAGCTTGTCATTTATTTCTAATATTCAACCAGTAAAGAAAAGGCATGAAGAGGAAATTAATATAGAGGCCATGAAGGCAAGATATGAGCATGAAACAGATGCCCCGCGATGGAGTGTTAATCAGTCAACCACGCTATAGAAAAACCAATGCCTGCCGTACGTCCCTGTCGATCGCTGTGTTGTGGCAGATATTTGTATTTCTTTAGCGTGATTGAGTAAATGCACAAGTACGTCCTGACCGATCACAGTGTAGTGTCAGGCATTTATTTTTTTATAGCGTAGTTGACTAAATTCACACTCTATCGCGATGAATTTTTTTCCCTGATATTTACTTTTTCTTCCGGCCTTATTACGCGAGATAAGTGTACTTGTTTTTGCTTTTTCTTTATTTCTTCTCACTGGAGTTTCCTTTCTGAGTACATATTTCTGTTACAGTGGTCCAGTGCGCTACACATATTTTTGCTATTCCTTTTTCTTTCAATTCGCGATTCGTTTCTAAGCACCTATTCACGAATCTGCCAGACAGTTTGCTACATGTGATTTTATAATCTCTTGCTTCTTCTCTTTTAACCATATTTTTTTATGCATAAGTAAACGTTAAACCAACTACATTGTATAGTCAGTCTAATTCTTTTTGTATAGAGTTACTAGATTGTGTATACTAAAGCCATTCATAATTAAATATTTGCATTCTGTAATTGTCAATTTTTAATCACAACGGCATTTAGAAACCTCTTACGTTGTTACGTTTGTGATGGACGCTTTGCTCCTTGATTCATGACTGGATTCGATAGAGATGAGAATGCTGGAAAAAGCGAAATTGTTATTCACAGACGAGATGGGTTACGAAGACCACCATTGGAAGTTACACATCTAAAGAAGATATGCTCTAATTGCAATTGATCAATTTGGAACGAAATCGCTGTCATCGGAGAGAATCTCACATGCTTAAGATTGAGTGTCTTAATACAGACTACAAGTAACACTTGTCTTATCTGCAATGCCACTAATGATATACAAAGATTATCAGACAAATGCAAAGAAAATGTTTTTATTTTATGCAATATTGACATTCCGGGAAACGTAAGATCATGTTTGCGTCATTTAAATGGTAAAGTTTTAATTCTGCAGAAACTTTCACAGGGCACACATTTCATTAACAGGCCATACATAATTAAAGTCCCACTGCTGCAAAAATTTGTGCGAGACCTTCGTAACGTAGCTTCAAATCAGACTAGACTTACTGACGAAAATAGCCTACCCAGTGGGCACGAGTTTTAAGAACGTAATTGGAACATCCTAAAAACGTTCTCTGGACGGGCAAGTCAAAAGGCGTTATTTAAACGTTTCAGAAACTGTCCTAAGTCCGACCAAATAATGGTTTAAAACGCTTCATGTTCGAAATACGTTTTTAAAACGTCTGTGAAACATTGTATATTTTTTGAACGTTATTACGACTGACTTAGAACGTTTTTGGAACGTTCTAATGACGTTCTTTAACGTTTGTGCCCACTGGGTATCTAATACTCAATTTGAATGTCTTCGTCCTGTGACTAAATAACAGTTTTGAGATTGTTAACCTTTGTGAAATGCGTACAATTTGCTAAAATGCGTCAAGGTGTATGTGACGATTTTCTCAAGGTCATGTTTAAATATTTAAATAGACAGTCAGTTATTGGAATCGTCGCCACGGTCAGACTATCATTATTTCAAAGTTTCATACCTAACAACATCAGATTTGACGCAATCGCGAGGGAAAATTATATTGCCAGGCATGTCACTGATTTCCTTAATCAATTATATAATACGGAACCACAAAATTCTCGAGTTATCGCGTGTATTGATGGATCATACTTTCACACTCACAAGAGTTGTAACTTCAGGGCATACACAGTCATATTGTGTTTACAAAGGACGGCGCTTAGTCAAACCTGTATTAATAGTTGCACCTAATAGTTACATTCGCGACATTCAAGAACCATACTTTTCTGCAGCCGCAATAATAATAGGGATACCGCGATGCCACTAATCCTGTGACGCGTTTGCGTGTTACGTGCAAAATGCCAGCTATGCTCTCACCACACTAGCACCAACTTACAAAAGAAAATGCTAGAGAATCACGCCAAGTGACAAAGTCTAGGTGGATCGTTAAGGCTATCAAGAGACACATCGAATCAATTTCTGAATTTTTACAGCAAGTGGTTCAGATACAACACCTTCCTAAGCTAGGCTTAAATCATTCTGGAAGAAGCTGATGCCAAAATGAGCCAAGAATTACTTGCAAAATCTATGGAACCGAATGTTGCAAAAGCACTGCTTGAAGCAGATAACCTTAACATAAGAAACGCCCAGCGATGAGTTTAATAGGGTGTGGGCCAATTATTATATTTCTAAGTTCTGACATTTAAATTTTAAAAAGCTTACAGTTGGGGTTTATTAAGTTAAACTCGCACCTTTTTACGTGCAAGACAAACTTTAAAGAGATAAAAACCAAGAATTCTGCTTTGAGATTTTACGAGGGGATAATCGAAGACCACAAACAGGAATTTAAAGAATCAGAGTTTTTTCTTGATTTTGAAACGCATCTAAGCATCAACTCTGGATTGCTCATAGACCAAATGGTAATAATGACATGGACGACGGTATGACTGACAAAGAAGAAATTACTTCTATAGAAGGATACTAATGTACATGCCAGTCAGGTTCTCGAACAGTTGGAACGTGCACATATAAGCAGCGTATTATGGTTCTTGAGATATGCTTGCCATCAAGGGAGAATTCGTTATTCATCACAAAAACTCATTTAAACCATATATCACGCAGTAAATCGATTACAAGCAAGAAATATTCAGTTACCGGAAGTTGTTGATGTCTAGTTGCGTATCCCAACTTCATTGTCTAGACATTGACAAAATGTTGGATATATCTTGAGCTTATTTTCTGGATGTTAAATAAGTTTTTGCTCATGTTTCGTTTTGATTCGCTAGATATTGTCTAATTTTACCTTAAGTTTTGCCTTCATTGGCTTATATTGACAACATCCTAGTCATGTCTTGCCATTACATCATGAATATCGACTAAGTCCTTGACATGTCTTGCCTCAATTAGCTAGACATTGATTAAATCTCGCTCATGCGTTGCCTTCATTGGCTAGATATTGCCAATATACTGCTTATGCCTTGTGTTGATTAGCCGAATATTTCCTAAACCTAGCTCATTGTTTGCCTTCATTGGCCAGATATTGACAATATCATGCTTATGTTTAGCCATGATTAGCCGGATACTGCCTAATTTCAGTTCATTTCTTGTGCTCATCCTTCATGGTTAAATCTTGCCTTCCTTAGCTAGATAATGACTAAATCTCTCTCATGTCTTGCCTTCATTGACTTGATATTGACTTCATTCAGTTAATATCTTGCGTTTGTTTCACTGGATATTAAATAAGGCCTGCACATAGCCTGCCTACATTGGCCAGATGATGACTAAATCTTGCTAATGCCTTTCCTTTATTGGCTAAAAATTGACAACATTTTAGTCATATCTTGCGTTTATTTTACTGAATATTGACCACTTCCTGCACATATCTTGCCTTCATTGGCCAGATATTCACAAGATTTTGGTCATATTTTGCGTTTATATAACTGGATATTGACTACTTTTTGCATATATCTTATCTTTATTAGCTAGATATTGACAACATGTTGTTCACATCTTGTCTTAAGTTGCTGGATATTAGCTAACTCTTGCTCATAACATGCTTTTATTATCTGCATATCGACTAAATTTCGCTCTTTCTTTCCTTTATTTTCTAGATATTGGCTAAGTTCTGCTCGTGTCTTGTCTGCATTGTCTGTATATTGAATAAGCTCTGAACTTGTCTTGCCTTTATCAGCTAGAATAAATAATATTCTGGTAATGATTTGCCTTTATTAGATGGATATTGACAACATTCTTCTTACGACTTGCCTTCATCAGGTTGATCTTGACAAAATTATGCGCATATCTTGCCTTCATGGGCTCTATATTGATTTTCTCTTCATACATACATACATACATACATACATACATTCTTATTGTTATGACTTTCTCTGCACTTCCTCGTCAGAGTCTAATAACTTTTATAAGAAACATTTTTTTCACAGACCTACAGTTTTTAAGATATTTGCTGATGTTTGTTAAAACAGATGCATGTTTTACCCTCTGTCACTCGAAAACTGTCCATTTTTAGACTTTGTGTCTAGAAAGAATTTTGATCAAGACGTTAAAGACAACAATTTCCCGAAAATTGATCAGAATCGACCGAAAGCCATTTCATGGGAATTTTGTGCAGGTTCCTTTTGTGAAATCAAATAAAAACTTTTTTATCTACTAATCGTCTTGTCAAAGCGAGAAAAGCAGAGTAAATTTTAGTGATCAGCGAAAATTCCGCTAAAACCATTAAAGAAGTTTTTCCTGAACTAATTCTTTTGAGAACGCGAGAAAAAAGTAGTAAAATTCTTCGATATTTAAAAATTTTTCAAAATACAATCAAATTCATTTTTTAAAATTCTTTTAGGACATTAATAAAATTATGTCTAGTTTAAAAAATTTCGCAAATTCCAATATTTTTTTACAATTCCTTGTCCGAAAGTTCGACTTTCGACGCCTGTGCAGCACATCAAAAGTGTGCAATTGCAGATTAATGTATTTTCCTCCCGCTACGTCAGCTACTTTCTGCCCTAAGAAAGAAAGTGAAATTCTATCCTTTTTTGAACAGATAAGCCAATAAGCGACGTCTTTGAGTTAGACGGCCTGATCTATTGCGCACGCGTACTCCAAAATTTTGAAAAATTCATAGTTTTGAAAATTGTGAAAATTTTCACAAATTAAAAATTGTTTTTTAAATCATTACATTTTTTGAAGAATTGTAGGATTTTTGGAAATTTTGAAAACTTCAGAAATTTGTTGAGTTTTAAAATTTTCTGGAAAATTGGAAAATTTTAGAAATTTTCTGAAAAGCTTGGAAATTATTACAATTTTTAAAAATTTTTGTAATTTTTGAAAATTTAAAAAGGACCCCGCAACAAATGTACAGTAAACGGCTTTTCGTAAAAAATTCAAATTTTTTTTTTTTTTGTATTCTAGAACGTGCAGAGCAAAAATTCGAAAGAAAAAGTAAGAAAACTGGACAGTTTTTAGCAAAAACCTTGTCTATGTCTTAATTTTTACATGTATTTGAAAAAAATGCTTATTTTAGTGAAATGTGTTTTTTTTCTTGAACCCTCTTTGATAGATTTGGCTAAAGGATTCACATTTTGACTATCAGACTTAAAAAAAACAAAAAAATTATACCCACGAAATAGAAAGATTAACGATTTTTTAGGTAAAAAGCATGTTATGAGGATGTTTTTATACCTTGAACATCCAAGTATGGAAATCATAATTTCTTAGTAACCATAATCACTAAAGATTTTTATTCAACTGCAACGGCATAAAATCACTTTCAAATATGTAGAAGGAAGTGCGCATGGCAACAATGTCTTTAAATAATTGTGGAGGGTCGATTCAAACCCCTTAAACTTCGAAAACAGGAAAATAGCATTCCTAAATAAACAAAAACACAAGAGATGTTTTTATTAAAATATAAGAGTAGAAAATGATTTTAAAATAAGTACAAATGCGTTTTTTGCTAGGATATATCTTTGAATTTACTTGGAGGGTTGTTTTATTATCCCTTGAACATTAAATTCAGAATTTTGGCAATTCTCAATAACTCAAATCACACAAGGTTTTCTAGTTAACTTATGAGGATAGGAAATGACACTTAAGTAAGCCGAGAAGGTGTAGATAACAAGGATCTGACTTTGAACTTTTTTGAAGGGTTATTTGAGCATCCCTTAATTAGAGAAGCAGAGAAATTATTATTTCGTAATAGATAAATCAAAACAGATTTTTTGTATCATAAGCTATTAATACAATACAATACAGCTATTATTACACAAAATCTTTGGTGATTTGTGCCTTACAAAGATTGAGCAACCTTTTACAAAAATTCAAAGACATATCCTTGTCCTGTACACCTTCCCTACTTATTTTAATATGATTTCCTATCCTGATAGGTTATGCGAAAAACCTTGTGTGATTTTATTTATATACAAATGTCAATATTGCGTATTTAAGGTTCAAGAGATAATAAAACAACCCTTTCAGTAAATTCAAAGATATATTCCAAGAAGTAAACGTATTATGTACTTATTTTAAAGACAATTCCTACCCTAATATCTGAATCACAACATCTCTTGTGTTTTTGGTTATTAGAGAATCTTAGTTTTCCGTCTTGAGAGTTCAAGGGATACTAAAACATCCCTTAAAATTATTTTAAAAACATTTTTGCCATGCACACTTTTTTTACTAATCTGAAAGTGATTTCATACCCTTGCAGTTAAGAAAAAATCTCTAGTGATTTGAGTTACTAAGAAATTATGATTTCCATACTTAGATGTTTAAAGTATAAAAACACCCCCAAAACATGCTGTTTACCCAAAAATCGTTTATTTTTCTAGTTTTTATGTATAAATTTTTAGTTTCAGAAAGTTAATTTGTCAAATTGTTGAACTTTAAGCCAAAGCTATCAAAGAGCTTTTAAGAAGAAAAAACATTTGACTACATGAGGCATTTTTCTATTAAAATACATGTAAAAGTTGAAACTTTGACCAGTGTTTGTCTAAAAAATTTCCATTTTTTTTACATTTTTTCTTACATACATTTACATACATTTACGTACATTTGGTGCGGGGTCCTTTTCGGAAATTTTGGAAATTTATTGAAAATTAAAAAAAAAATTTAATTTTTCAAGATTTTTAAAAATTATTAATAATTTTTAATTATTTTTAGAATTTTGAATTATTTTAAGAAGTGTGGAAATTATTAAAGTTTTTGGAAATTTTGAAAAATTTCAAAAGGTATGCAAATTTTTTGTAAAGCTTGGAAAATTTGAAATTTTTTAGAATTTGTTAAAGTTTTGCATGAAAATATCAGTACATTTTTATGCATCTTCAAGAATTTTGCAGAGTCCAATAAAAGTACATTTTTCTTCAGAAATTCTCTTAGAAAATCGAAAAAAATTGAGGAAAGTACGACAGTCTTCAAGAATTACGCCAAGTCCCATGAAAGAAGTTATTTATGCACAAACCTCTTTAAAAAGTGAGAAAAATCTTGAACCACGCTTATCCGACGCTTGACTCATGTTGAGCAATGGTCAGCCATGGTTCACCCATTAAACCTTTTTCACTTTGTACTTAAAGTCAGGTGATAATTAATTTAATTTAAAAAAAATTATAGTTAAAGCAAATAAATATTTTTTATAGCTTCTTCTGCTATATGATGGCTAGTTAGTTGCAGTTTTTTGATGAGATTTTTTACTTTTAGGCCACTTTTCACTCAAAAGGAACCCTAGGTACATGTCAAACAACGATTTTCTTTGTTCCTACATATGTTGTAGTAAACAAAAAACTAAGAGACATGTGTTTTTCTTATTTGTCTAGAACGGTTTTTGCAGGTAAAAATTTCCTGCAAAAATTGAAGTAATAAACACCCATTTGATAGCTTCACTCATAACAGTGGCATCTTTTGCAAGCAAGAGCAATTTGAAAACTTGCTTCATAATAAGAGATCAATAATGTAATTTTTTAAAATTCGCTGCAAAATTTTTAGTAGTACGCACTTCCTAAAAACTGTCTTTAAATACACAAAAAATTTCTACACAGGAGTACGTTCGTGCAAAACAATTGTAAAAAATATATTTTGCTTGCGATAATTTAATAAAGTTTACGTTTTATTGCTTTTTTTAAAAATGGTTGGTGGGTGGTGGCCACCACATAAAATTTTTTTTCGTAAAAATTGAAAAATGCATTTACTTTATTTTATTCTCGCGACCAGCACATATTTTTTACAATTTTTAGCTTTAATTTATTTCTGTTTGGAAATTTTTTGTGTTATGTAAAATAATTTCGGTGTGGCTCACCCCCATAAAATTTTTTAAACTCTTATTGGTTGGACATTTTCTTATTTGGTTTTATTGCAAAACGTACCGTTGCTATATGTAAACCAATTTTATAAGTATTCAGTATCCTAATATTTGAAGGCGGCTTTTACGTTTAAAGACCCAATTTGGGCAGATAAGAAAAAACACATGTCGATTAGTTTTTCGAGTACTACAACATATGTCAGATCGAAGAAAATCTGAGGCGGATACGTACTTGGGGTTCCTTGTGAGTGAGATAATAATCAATGCAAGGTAATGAACATTATTATTTGAACATTTTATTAATGTTTATTTCATCTTCACTTAGATAATTACTTAGAGGCAGTAGTTTGAGAAAAAGATATTTTACTATGTTTTGGCTTTTTAGTTACAAAGAAATAATAAATAAACATTAAAAAGACTCTTTTTTTAACAATGTCTTTCTTGTTTGTGAATATACTAATCTTTATTTATAATAAAACAAATACCGGAAGAAATTTTCTGATCGTAGTAAGTCGATCTTGCCCCATGAGATAAATAAACATTAAAAAGATTCATTTTTCTAACAATTTCTCTATTTTCTGTGAATATATTATCTTTAAAATAAGACAAGTTTGGAAAATTGATATCTGACTTTAATCCCTATTTTACTGAAGACGGGAGTCAGAAAAAGTAATTACTAAAAGTGTTAACAGACTACCGCAAGAAATTTCCTGATTAAAGTTAGTCGACGTTGCCCCATAAAATAAATAAACATTAAAGAGACTTTTTTTATCAATCTCTTCGTTGTTTGTAAATATATTTTTCTTAAATTAAGTAAATATTTGTAAAATTTACATCTGACTTTAATCCCCATTTTCCCAAGGACGGAAGTTAGAAACTATATTTACCAAACGTGTTGACAGACTACCGGAAGAAATGTCCTAATTGCAGTAAGCCGACCTTGCCCCGTAAGAAAAATAAACATTAGAGGAACTTATTCTTTTACCAATCTCTTTTTTGTTCGTGAATATATTTTCTTTAAACGACAAGAATGTTGTAAAATTGATATCTCATCTTAATTCACTTGTTATTGAAAACGAAAGTCAGAACTCAGACAAGCTGTCCTACGTGTAAAGATTCGCTGGAAAGTACTTCACAAAAATTCTACGTAATTCCAGTTAGAAATTTTGTTGAATTTCTGTGCAAATTCTACTTATTTTCCGTCTGCAAATTTCAGCCTGTAATAGACTTATAAAGTTCCTAGCAAACACCTGACTATCAGTATCTCTACCCCTGGTCGATTCCGGATTGTTCAAGAAAGAGATTGTTCACAACTAACCCATTTTTCTTATGAGCTGTCATTATAAAACAACTTTAGATGCACCAGGTTTAAAAACACATCTTTTTTGAAGAAGTTAAGTTTCAAGTGAAGACTGGCCGTACCTATCCTATTTTTTTCATGATCTGTAATTATACAACAACTTCTGAGCGTACTGAAAGCAAAAAATACATCTTC
>JAUELO010320991.1:0-14964 GCA_032357855.1 Amphibolips quercusostensackenii | reverse complement strand
TTTTTTTTGAAAATTTGTTTCATTCGGTTTGCTAGTTGCATTCAAGATTAGTTCATTAGTATTTAATAAAAAATGTGATTGTTATAAATAAATGGCATAAACAAAGTCGAAATTTGTGCAATTTTCAAAATATAAGCTAATTTTCTTTGCAATTTAAAATTTTTTTAATTTATTTGAAAAAAGTACTTTAAACTTTAAAAAATTGCACAAACTGCGAATTTTATCATTAAATTCGTTTATAACAATCACATTTTTCATAAAGTATTAATGTTCTGCCTCAGAATGTAACTGTCAAATTAACTAAAACTTATTTTTAAAAAAGTACCCCAAACTTTAAAAACTTGCACGAGCAGCGAATTTGCTTATGCCATTTATTTATAACAATCATATTTTATATAAAATTTCAATGTGCTGTTTCAGACTATCCCTGTCAAACTGATTCAAACAAATTTAAAAAAAAATCACTTTAACTTTAAAAATTGCACAAACAGCAAATTTGCTTATGCTATTTGCTTATAAAAATTGAATTTTTCAGTAAAACATCAATGTACTGCTCTGGAATGTAAAGAGCAAACCAACTAAAACCAATCCCAACAAAAAAAACTCAAACTTTTAATAATTGCTTATATTCTGCCTTTGCTTATATTATTTGTTTATAACAATGATAAATATACTACCATTCAGTTTGATAATGCTAATTAATAACTTTAAACTGGATTGCAGGCAAAAGTAATCTCGTTAATATTAGAAATTATTAGAAAATCTCATTAGTAACTAACAATACAATTGTTAATAACAAATTACTAATTTATTATAAACTCTTAATCAGGGCTTTGCGCATATGATTTTATTGATTACACGATAATGTCACTCAAACTACAAATTTTATGCATTGTTAATGCATCGGAAACTCAAAAGTGGTAATTTTCTGCATTGCTTATATTTACTCAAATAACAAAAATTTATAATAATTTGGTCCCTTCTAGAGAAAGCTTTGTAATGCTGACATTTTCTAAAAAATTTCAATTCATTAATTCAAACGGTCGTTCATTTAAAAATGTGTAATACAATGTTCTAAGCAATTATCCGGATGTGTGTGTCACACTTTTTTGTGTATCTTGAAACTGACTAAAGGATTTCGAAAAATATTAATATAATTTTTGTCTAGAACTTTATAATACTTCGAAAATCGATTTTTTCTAGTAAAACTTTTCTCATTAACATAATTCAAAGTTGATGCAGGAACATAAAAGATTTCTTAGTTTGAGACGAATTGATTAACCTATAATATTAATTACTTTTTTTAAAGCGTGAGGAAGTTATGGTCATTTATATTATATTAAAAATCGATTTGCATAGTAAAAATATTCTCATTTTTATAATTCAAAGTTGATGTAAGAATAGAAAGATGTGCTGATTTGAGGCGAATCGATTGACCCATAATGTTAATACATTTTATTGAAGTGTAAGCGAGCTGTGGTAATGCATAAAAATTTAAAAATATGGTTTTTCATAGCAAAACTTTTTTTATTTACATTTCTGAATTGATGCGAGTACATAAAAGATTCATTGGCTTAAGACGAATCGATCGACCTATAATAATAATACATTTTATCAAAGAGTAAGGAAGTTATGGTCATTTATATTACATTAAAAATCGATTTTCATAGTAAACATTTTTTCAGACGCATAATTTCAAGTTGATGTAAAAATAGAAAAGATGTGTTTATTCAAGATGAATCGATTGACCTACATTATTAATACGCTTTATTGAAGAGTAAGAAAGCTATGGTAATGCATAACGTTTGAAAAAAACGGCTTTCTATGTTAAAACTTCTTTCATTAACTCAATTTGAAATGATGCAAGGACACTAAAGATTCCTTGGCTTGAGAAAAATCGATTGACCTATAATATAATTACATTTTATCAAAGAGTAAGGAAGTTAGGGGCATTGATATTATATCAAAAATCGATTTTCATTAGAAATGTTCTAATTCTTTTAATTTAAAGTTTATGTAAGCATAGAGAAGATGTGTTGATTCGAGACAAATCGATTGACCTATAACGTTAACACATTTTATTAAAGTGTAAGAAAGCTTTGGTAATGCATAAAATTTGAAAATACAGTTTTTTATATCAAAAATTTTTTTATGAACATTATTCTAAATTTATGCAAGGATATTAAAGATTCTTTGGCTTAAAATGAATCGATTGACCTATAACATTAATACATTTTATTAAAGGAGTAAAGAAGTTATGGTCATTTATATGATATTAAAAATCGATTTTTATAGTAAAAAATTTGTCAGACGCATAATATTAAGTTGATGTGAAAATAGAAAAGATGTGTTTAATCGAGATGAATCGATTGACCTACATTATTGATACACTTTTTTAAAGAGTAAGAAAGGTATGGTAATGCATAATATTTAAAAAAACGTCTTTTTATAGTAAATTTTTTTTTATTTGAGTAATTTAAATTTAATGCAATAACGGAAAAGATTCCCTAATTCTAGGCAAATCGATTGACCTATGATATTAATGCACTTTATTGATAAGAAAGGAAAATATGCCCATTCGTAATATCTGAAACATCTGTTGTAAACAGAAAAACGTTTTTTATCAACATAAATAATAAATCTTTAACTAGAAAAAATTAATTTGAAAATAGTAGTCTAACTGACAACCAATGAGTGGAATTTTAACCTGAAATTATGAAACATTTTCTACCTAAAATTATGACTTTGCAAACTAAAATTATTGATTTTTAAACTTTATTATGAATTTTTAACAAAAAATGTAATAGTTGCTATTTCAATCAAAAAAAATTTAATTTTAAATTAAAAATAGTTAAATTAAAAAAAAAATTTTTAACAAATTACTCAAATCCTTAACTAAAAAAGATTATTTGTTTACCAAAGAAGTCAATTTTTCATAAAATACCTGAATTGTGAACCAAATAATTGAATTTTTGACTAATAAAGATAAATTTTCAACTAAAAATTAAAGAGATAAATTTAAATTTAAACATTTATTTTTAACCACAAAACAAACAAATTATTAAATAATTAGTTAAATTTTCAACCAAATGAATGAATTTATAACTAAAATGGTCGATCTTTATTTAAAATAATAATTTTTTAACAAGATAGTTCAATTTTCGACCAAACAGTTTAGTTTCTACCAACCTGTTGAATTTTCGAGACAAAAAGATGTTTTAGTAATAGTTGATATTTAAAATAAAAAATATTTTTATTCTAAATTAGAAATAGTCAATTTCTTAATCAAAGACATAAATTAAAAAAAAAAAAAAATGAATTTTCGACTAATAAAGATATATTTTCAACTTGAAATAAAAAAGGTAAATTCAGAGTGAAAAAATCAATTTTAAACCAAAAACAAACAAATTATGAAAAATAGGTCAATTTTTAATCAAATAAATAAATTTTTAACTAAAACAGTAAATCTTTAACTAAAATAATATTTATTTAACGAAGTATTTCTACTTTCGACAAAATAGTTTAGTTTCTACCATACTGTTGAATTTTCGAGACAAAAATATGAATTTTTTACCAAAGATTTTAATTTTTCACCAAATTATTGAATTTTAAACCAAAAAGATTAATTTTTACCAAACATTTCAATTTTTTCACAAAACCTTCCAATTTTTATGAGAACAGTGAATTTTTAAACAATCAGTTTATTCTTCAACTAAAATAATGAATCTTTAACCGAAAAAAATTAATTTTGAGAAAAGTAGTTTAACTTTCAACCTATGAGTGGAATTTTTGACCTGAAATAATACATTTTTAAACTTTAATTATGAAATTTCAACAAAAAATTTAATAGTTGATACTTTAGTTAAAAAGGATTTTAATTTTAAATTAGAAATAGTTGGATTTAAAACAAAAAGCGTATTTTCAATAGAATGCTTGAATCCTCAACGAAAACAGATTAATTTTCTACCAAAGAAATCAAATTTTCAATAAAATACATGAATTTTGAACCGGACAATTGAACTTATAACTAAGAAAAATAAATTTCAAACTGAAAATGAAAAAGTTAAATTTAAATTTAGGAAAATTAATTTTCACTAAAAAAACAAACAAATTTTAACAAAATGGTCAAATCTTTAACTAAATATATAAATTTTCAACTAAAATAATGAAACTACATCTCAAATTATAATTTTTGTAACAAACTACTTTTGTCTTCGGCTGTCACGGATCTCTTATAATTTTATTTAGCTTTCACTGTAGAAAGAATTTTATAATCTGTTAAAAATATTAGTCGAGATATTATTTTGAACATTTTTTCATCCAATGTCCATACTGTGCTTCGGTAGAATCTAACACCTTTTAAATTTCCTTAAAATATTTGAAACTTCTAAAATTTCTTAAAATAATAAATATCGTTACAGATTCTATGGATTAAAATCCTTTTAAATCAGTGGAAATTTTTTACATTTTTTGAACTCTTCCAAAAATTAGGTAGAATAACTTCAAGGGTTGGTCTGAAGAGATTTAAAGGAAATAAATTCGGCTTTTTACAGACAAGGAAAGAGACCCTATGTTCGTAAAAGTCTGATGACATGTTTTTATGAATAAATTAATTAATTAAAATATTAAAAATAAGAAATGGTCCTTCTTCTATTCTATAAAATCTTGAAAACCAAAATTCACTGCTTTTGAACTTAATAAAATTCCTGAAAATATAAAATTTGCCTTTGCTAATTCAACAAAAATTAAAAACTAAAATTTCCTCGTTTCAAACTCAATAAAAATGCAACAAATAAAAAATGTGCCTGCCTTTAACTCAATAAAAATGTAAAATAATTATAGTTTCTCTTTCAATAAAATAGCTTTTTCTTGTGAAAATTATTTAAATTTTCAGAAAAAAAATTAATTTATTGCCGTTTTCTGGATTTATACAATCTCATTAAATTTTTGGTCATTTTCCGGCCTCCCCCCTCCAGGAGACATCCTGAATTAAATACCAGATTCTTCATGAAATGTGACGAGTATCCTTTCCATCGGAAGCACTCTTTAAAAAATATACATATAAAATTGTAAAGTAGTTTTTGGTAGAAAGGTTTCGGCTATAGAGTCAAAAAGTACAGAGTTGTAATCCTCGTCTGTGAATTTTTAATTTTAACTAAAAAAAAAATTATTTGATGACAAGCTTAAATTTTTTTTTAATCATCACGATTTAAATTTTAGAGTTATGATATGATAATCATGAACGTCTCTACTTAAAATTTGTTTAGTTACAGGTTGTTTAATTTTTATTATTTACATTGAAAAAACCTTAATTTATATAAATTGTTTTGATGCTTTAGTGATTAGGTAACACTTTGGGGGTCGTAATTCAATTACATAACGGATTATAGTCCCTCTCCAAGACCACTCTTCCTCTTTGTAACGAACTATAACAAAATATGAAAATATAAAAAATTAAAAATTTTTAAATTTATTTACTTATTTCACAAAAAATGACTTTTTTACCATAAAAGATGACTTTTTAATATAATACTTGAATTTTGAACAAAATTTTTAATTTTCAACAACATAGTTAAATTTTTAACCTGCAAAGAATAATTCTTAACGAAAAAGTATATTGGTTAATATTTGAAACAGAACAGATGAAATTTCATCAAAAAAAAATGACCAAAAACCGAATTTTCGATAACAGTGTAAATAACCCAACTCTAGAGAACGACAGCAGGGTACAAATGTATATAGTAACTGTTTCCCCTCAACTCTTGAGAAAATTAAATACTTAGGATGTTACATACTTTCAAATTCTTTAAATACTTAATAATCTGCACACGCTTTGTTTCGCGAACGAAAATTTTTTTTTAACACTGAATAGCACTTCACAGTTTAAAATATAACAATATTTTGGGAAAAAAAATTATGTTGCGAAATAATCGCCCACTGAGCAAAGATTTAATATTATTATGTCTAATTTTCAAATATTAAAGGGACCGTATATAAACGAAAATAGTGGCTACTTATTCCGATAGTTAATTGTTAATAAATAATAAGTTACATTAGTTAGTCGCTGAACCTAAATCACTTCAACAAATTTTCCAGTATATTAATTTGTTATAGAAAAAATATGACAACAATAGTTAATATTGAATTATAGTAAAAAAAAATCATATAATCGTGGTAATGTATTATCAGAATGGCATTATCAAGAAAAATGTTCATAATTTGAAAATGTATAAACAAATTATTAGGTTATAAACCAGTTTGCAACTCATTAAGTTAAGTGATAAGTCAAAGATATTTTTTTCTAAAATTGAAATTTGTGATTGTTTAGTCAATTATACCAGAAATATAAGTTACGAAAAAACGAATAGAACCCCTAGATTCCATGCGAGAAATTACAGAGTCCTTATGTAGCAAGACAATTTTTGTCTTAGTCTATTTGTTATGTAGTATAAATAAACAGTTATGCATTTTTAAAAGACTTCTAATTGATTAATAATATGTATTATTAAATAGATCTACATACACTACAGGACTGCTCATTTTTTCACACAGAAGTTCAACAGGGAACAGAAATAACGAGAAAATTATAGAATCCTGGATCCCGGCTTGAATCCTATCCGAAAAGTCCTTTATCAACTTTTATATTGCAATTGAATTTATTTGGTTATCACGTGGGATAATTGATGAGAAGTAGTAATTAGAAGGATAATTATGTTTTTTTTTTTTATTTTGAAAGTGGCGCATATGAGCGCATTTGAAATCCCCTACGAAAGTTCTTTTATCACTGCGGATTAAAAACTTTTTATTTTGTTGGCAACTACTTTGCGAAATGTTATGACGTCCATATCTTGGGCAATTCATAAGATATTCAAAAAATTTAAGTCGCGCATATAAATGCATTTAAAACTCCATATAACAGTTCTTTTATCACTGAAAATTAAAATTTTTTTGTTTAGGTCATTACTTTGCAAAATGTTATGATGTCCATATCTTGGACAATTTTCAAGATATTCAGAAAATTGTGTTGGCGCATATGAGCGCATTTGTAACTCTATACAAGAGCTTTTTCATCATTGCGGGATATAAACTTTTTATTTAATTGGTCATCACTTCGCAAAGTGTTATGACCTTTATATCTTGGTCAATTTTCAAGATATTCAGAAAATTTTTTTGGCACATATGAGCTCGTTTGAAACCCCACACGACAGTCCCTTCATCACTGCCGATCAAATACTTTATACTTTGTTGGTCATTACATAGTCATCACATTGTAAAGTGTTATGACCTCTTTATCTTAGGCAATTTTCAGAATATCCAGAAAAATTGTATGGCGCATATGAAAAAATTTTAAGCCTAAAATGTTATGGCCTTCATATTTTCTTTAATTTCGAAAATATTCAGGAAATTTTTGTGGCATATATGAGCGCATTTGAAAGCCCATACAACAGTGTCATCACTTCGCAAATCGTTATGACCCTTATGTTTTTGTCATTTTTCAAGATATTCTGAAAATTTGTATAGCGCATATAAGCGCATTTGAATCCATACAGAACAGCCCATTTGCTACTGTGGTTTAAAAACGTTTTATTTAGTTGGTCAACACATGTTCATCACTTTGTAAAGTGGTATGACTTTCATATCTTAGGCAATTTGCAATATGTGAAGAAAAATTTGACGGCGCATATGAGAGCATTTTGAATCCCAAACGATACTCCTTTTATCACTGAGAATTAAGAACTTTTTATTTTGTTGGTCATCAGGTGGTCATCACTTTGTGAAGTGTTAAAGCCTTCGTATCTTAGGCAGTTTTCAAAATATCCAAAAAAATTTTATAGCGCACATAAGCGCATTTGAAGCCCCGCATGACAGTCTTTTTATCACTAAGAATTAAAAGTTTTTTATTTTATTGGTCATCACTTCGCAAAATGTTATGACCTTCATATCTTGGTCAATTTTATAAGATATTCAGAAAATTTTTATGTCATATATAAGCGAATTGAAAACCCCATGAAACAGTCTCTTTATCGCTGCGTCTTAAAAAAGTTTTATTTTGTTGGTCATCAAATGGTCATTACTTTGTAAAGTGTTATGACCTTCATATCTTACTCAATTTTCAGGATATAAAAAAAAATTTTATGGCGCATATAAGCGGATTTAGAACCTAATACGACAGTCTCTTCACGACTGCAGATTAAAAACGTTTTATTTCGTTGTTTATCACTTTGCAAAATGTTATGACGTCCATCTCTTGAGAAATTTTTAAGATATTCTGAAAATTTATACTGCGGATGAAAAAAGCTTTATTTTATTGTCCATCACACGGTAATCACTTTATAAAGTATTAAAACCTACGTATTTTGGGCAATTTTCAAAATACCCCAAAAAATTTTATGGCGCATAAGAGCGCATTTGAAACCCCATATAACAGTCTCTCCATCACTGAGAATTAAAAACTTTTCATTTTGTTAGTCATCACATGGTCATCACTTAGCAAAGTGTTATGACCTTCATATCTTAGGAAATTCTTAAAGTATCCAGAAAAATTTGATTATGCATATGAGCGCATTTGAAACCTAATACGACAGTCCTTTTATCACTGAGAATTGAAAACTTTTTATTTTGCTGTTCATCACTTTGCAAAATGTTATGACCTCCATGTCTTGGTCAATTTTTAAGATATTTTCAAAATTTGTATGGTGTATATAAGCGCATTTAGAACTCCATACAACAGTCTCTTCACCACTGCAGATTAAAAACGTTTTTTTTGTTGATCATCACATGCTCATCACTTAGTAAAGTGTTATGACCTTCATATCTTAGTCAATTTTCAAGATATCGAAAAAAGTTTTATAGTTCATATGAGCGCATTTAGAATCTAATACGACAGTCTCTTCACCACTGCGAATCAAAAAAGTTTTAGTTTGTTGGTCATCAAATGGTCATTACTTTGTAAAGTGTTATGACCTTTATAACTTAGGCAATTAGTTTCCAAAATATCCAGAAAAATTTTATGGCACATAACAGCGCAATTGAAACCATATATGACAGTCTTGTCATCACTATGAATTAAAAACTTTTTATTTTATTGGTCATCGTTTCGCCAAATAACATGACCTTCATATTTTATTCAATTTCAAAGATATTCAGGAAATTTTTATACCATATATGAACGCGTTTTAAACGCCATACACCATTCTCTTCACCACTGCGGATCAAAAACGTTTTATTTTGTTGGTCATCACACGGTCATCACTTAGTAAAGTGTTATGACCTTAATATCTTGGTAAATTTTCAAAATATCCAGCAAAATTTTATAGCGCATATAAGGGCATTCAAAACCCCATATGACAGTATTTTCATCACTGAGAATTGAGAACTTTTTATTTTGTTAGTCATCACATGGTCATCACTTAGTAAAGAGTTATGACCATCATATCTTGGGCAATTTTCAAAATATCCAGAAAAATTTCATAGTGCATATGAGCGCATTTAAAACTCCATATGAGTATTTTCATCACTAAGAATCAAAAACTTTTTATTTTTTTGGTCATCACTTCGCAAATCGTTGTGACCTTCATAATTTGGGCAATTTTAAAGATATTCTGAAAATTTTAATGGCGCATAGAAGCGCATTTAAAATCCCATAGATTTGTCTTGCGCATATAAGTGCATTTAAAACTTAATACGACAGTTCTTGCATCACTGCGGATCAAACACTTTTTATTTTGTTGGTCATCACATGGTCATTACTTTGTAAAGTGTTATGCCCTCCATATCATAATCAATTATCAAGATATCCAAAAAAATTTTATAGCGCATATAAGCGCATTTATAAACCTATACGGCCATTCTTTTAAACTGAGAATTTAAAACTTTTTATTTTGCTATTCATCACTTTGTAAAGTGTTATGACCTACATATCTTGAGTAATTCTCAAGATATTCTGAACATTTGTATTGCGCATATGAGCGCATTTGAAACCCTATACAACAGTCCCTCCACCACTGCGAATTAAAAACTTTTTATTTTCTTGGTCATCACATGGTCATCACTTTGCAAAGTGTTAAAGCCTTCGTATCTTGGGCAATTTTCAAAATATCCAGAAAAAATTTTATGACGCATAGAAGCGCATTCAAAACCCTATATGACAGTCTTGCCATTACTAAGAATTAAATACTTTTATTTTATTGGTCATCACTTCGCAAAATGTTATGACCTTCATATTTTGTTCAATTTTAAAGACATTTAGGAAATTTTTGTGGCACATATGAGCGCATTTAAAACCCCATAGAACAGCTCTTTTGCCACTGCGGATTAAAAACGTTTTATTTTGTTGGTCATCACATGTTCATCATTTTGTAAAGTGTTACGACCTTTATATCTTAGGCAATTTTCAATATATAAAAAAAAATGATAGCACATATAAGCGCATTTGAAACTTCATACGACAGTCCTTTTATCACTGAAAATTAAAAACTTTTTATATTGTTGGTCATCACTTTGCAAAATGTTATGACCTCCATATCTTGGGCCATTTTTAAGATATTCTGAAATTTTTTATGGTGTATATAAGCGCATTCAAAACTCCATACAACAGTCCCTTCACTAGTGCGTATTGAAAACTTTTTATTTTGTTGATAATCACATGGTCATCACTTTGGAAAGTGTTCAAATCTTCGTATCGTGGACAGTTTAAAAATTTGGAAAAAATTTTTGTGGCGCATATGAGCGCAAGTGAAGACGAATGGCTCTATATCAGTTATTTTAAATTTCATATAACTGTCGAAGATTTAACTGCTGAGTCACACTGACCCCCTTCCCAAATTCTATATTTATTAACTAGCTAGCGCAAAATTTTGTAATGGTGGCGCATTTAAGCGCATTTGAAATTATGACGAATATGTACAGTGAATTTGCGAAATTTTTTTTTTTAGAAAAATCGCGCTAGCCCTTTTCCCTATTTTGATCACTGATAACTCGGTTATCAATGTGGCACAAAATTTTTTTCTTGGTGGCGGATATCAGCGCATTTGGATATCTTTCAGGTCATGCAGTTTAAACTTTGATTTTTCAAATGGGGGGCTTGCGTGTCGCCAGCCCCCCGTCCACCAGCAAAATTTTGTATTGGTGGCGCATATGAGCTCATTTGCAGCGCAAGTCACATATATTGCACGCAATTCAGATATAAAAAACCTAAAGAGTAAGAGCAGGAGGAGGGGGGGGGCTGGTGTAACTGACCTATATCTTGTCTCGTTTCTCTTAGAATTCTATTTTTTTTTTCATGCAGTTTTTTACCAATAAAGCAAAAACTACGCATCCTATCAAAAAATTATCTGTAACAAATTTGTAGATCTTTTTTGCATACAATATTTTCGTACAATCATCTTTTTTGTATTCTGTATAGTTTGACAGCAAAACGGAATTTGTTGTTTTTTATTATTTTTTGTGCGGTCAGAATTTAAAATTTAAATTTATCAAGAAAATTCAAAAAGTTGGTGCTATAATCTCGTAGGGTCTTTAAAATGCAACGTTTTTTCATTACTGGTATTTTTACATATCGTGCGTTTTTTGGCTTGAAATATTTATTTTTGTCTGTTTCTTAGAATTTTGAAAATGCTTAACACAAGTAATTATTTATTGGGTCCAAAAATGTTTTTTAAAACAATTTGTTCGCCTTTCAGAGTACAGTTAACTAACGTACGTAAAACTTGTAAATTAAGTGAAAAGCGGTCTTAAAAATTTCGAAAGTGCTCTAACTTTTCAAATTTTCATCTAAAATGGACGGCTAACAAACCTGACCTTTATTTTAGGACATTTAAAGAGTATACCAATTCGCAATTCAATTTTATTTATACTTTCGAAAGTTATCGTAATAACAAACTAAAAATCTACAGACAGACGCACAGGACTGTGTCATTTTGCAAAAAGTTATTTTTTTTATTTTCAATGTATTCTTATAACAAAAATTTATTACAAATTTGTAAATATTTTTTTAATGAAAAATCTTTGTTTATTTATCTGTTTTCGTACCTTTCATCGTTTTTCTAAAAGTTTTGTTTTTCATTGTCAATAATATTTTCATGAATAAAACAAAAAATACTTATCCCATCAAGACATGATTTCTAACAAATTTGTAGCTCTTTTTTGTGCGAACAAATTTATTTGATTTTAATTTTTTTTCGTAGCTTGTGTTGTTCGTCTAAAAATTTTATTTTTTTATTTTAAATGCTGTTTTTTACGAGTAAAAAAGAAACTACGCGTTGTATCAAAAAGTGAATATAACAAATTGTGGATCTTTTTTGGGTGTATGATTTTGGTCGATTCATCTTTTGTCGTATCTTGCATAGTTTGACCGCAAAATGTTTTTTTATTTTTCATTATTTTTCGTGCGATCAAAATTAGAATTTTTGATTTTTGAGTGAATTTTGAAAATTTGTTTTGATAATCTTATAGGGTGTTCAAGATGCAACGTTTCTCTTTTTCTGACTTTTTTCATATCGTGCATTGTTTGCCATAAAATGTTCATTTTCTTCTTTTTTATTATTTTGAAAGTGCTACAACTCCGGTAATTTTTTTTTTAAAGTCATAAAAATAAACTGCTAACCTTTTCGAGTACGACTTATAACCGTGCATAGAATTTTTTAATCTCAAAAACGTGATGTTACAAATTTTTTAAATGTGCTCGCTTTTTGCATTTTAATCCAAAATGTCTGGCTTACGAACTTGCCATTTAATTTAAGACATTAAAAGAGTATACAAACGGGGTAGGGAAGATCAAATTTTACAAAAATTAATACTTTTTTATCATAGGAAGAGAATGTAATAGATAAATTCACGAACAAAATAAAATTGTTGCTATTTAGGCTAAAAAAATAATCTAATTTTAATCTAAAAACAGCTAAATTCCATTACAAAAAATGAATTGTCAACAAAATAGTTCAATCCTCAAAAAAAAACCACGCGTCCTATCAAAAAGTGATTACTAATAAATTTATAGATCTCTTTTAAACGCACATTTTTTGTTAATTAATTTTTTTTGTACCTCGCGTCGTTTTTTAAAAAATTTATTATTTTTATTGTTAATGTTTTTTTTCAGAATCAGAACAAAAACCACGCCTTCTACAAAAAAATAATTGATAACAAATTTGTAGCTCTTTTTTGGGTAAGCAAAGTTTGTCTATTTGTTTTTCTTTCTCTTGTGTCATTTATGAATAAATTCACAGAAATCTAATACCTTTTCTGATAAGAATGTAAAAATACATTTTTTACAATTAAACAAATAATTTTTGAATTATACAATAAATATTTGTAGGCATTATAATATTGAAGATATTTGAGAAAGCTTTCTAATTTTTAGTCTTTAAATTTTTCATTGCATTTTGAATCTGGAATGTACTCTTTAGAGCTGAAATAAAAAAGTATGATTAGACACGAGAACGCTTTTAGTTCTTAGTTTCCTGCCATCAGCTTTAGGTGTTGCAATTAATTTTCATCTCCTGTAAAAAAAGTTCATTTTTCATTAATGTTTAGTGTCCGGAATTGCTTTAACGTGTCCAAGTTTCTAAGGGTCTCATGACCTAATAAGAAATAAAAATCACAGGCTTTATAATTCGCATTTACAGCATTTTTCATATACGTAGAAGAAAATTGTTAAAACCTAAAAAAATTGTACTTCTTCAAACTTGAAAATATAGAGATATATTTTCTACCTAAGCAGACAAATTTTCAACAAGAAAGTTAACTTTCAACTAGAAGAGATACATTTTTAACAAAATAGTAAAATTTTCAACTAAAAAAGAAAAATTTTTAACAAAAGAAAGAATCGAGAAATTTTATATTTGAAAAACTAATTTTTCAAAAAAAAAAAAAATGAATTTTAAACCGGCTGAATTCAGCTAAAAAACCAATTGGAAAAAAATTTTAATCATAAACAAAATAGATGAATTTTCAACAAAGAAAATTTATTTTCTGCGCAAAAAGATGGATTTTGAACGAAATAAATAAGTTTTCAACTAAAATGAAAATAATTTGATTTTCAATTTGAAAAAGTAATTTTTAACAAAAAAAAAAAACAATTTTTAACTGGCTAAATTCAACGAAAGGTAACAAATTTAAAAAAAAAATAGTCAAGCTTTCAATCTAAAAAGTCAAATTTTTTTAGGAAATAATTGAATTTAGAATGAAAAAAGAATAATTTTTAACAAGAATGTTAATTTTCGAATAGGAAAGATAAATTTTCAACGAAGGTAAATTTCCAGCCAAAAAGGGAATAGTTAATTTTTCAGTTTAAAAAAGTTATTTTCAACAAAAAAAAAAGAAAAAAATTTTAACCGGATAAATTCAAATTAAAAGGACAAATTGAAAAAAAGTAGTGTAATCCTAAACCAAATAGATAAATTTTTAGCAAAGAAAGTTTATTTTCTACACAAATAGACTAATTTACAAAAAAATAGTTGAATTTTCAACCAAAAAGAAAATAGTTAAATTTTCAGTTTGAAAAATTATTGGAAAAAAAATTTTAACCATATGAATTAAATTGAAAAAGGGAAATTTAGAAAAAAAAATAGTTTAATCCTAAACCAAATGACAAAGAAGATTTGTTTTTTGCACAAATATCTAAATTTTCAACAAATACGTTAAGTTTTCAATATAAAAATTCAGATTTTGTTTAGAAAACAATAAAATTTTAATTAAAAAAAAAATTTTAGAAGAAAGTTAATTTTTATCTAGGTAGGATGAGTTTTCAACGAAATAGTTGAATTTCCTACCAGAAAAGATTTTTTAACCAAAAAGAGAATCGTGAAATATTCAGTTAATAAAACTAATTTTTGACAAAAAAAAGTGAATTGTCTACCTGTAAAATCTAATTAAAAAATACGAATTTTCAACAAAATAGTTGAATCTTGAACCCAAATTATAAATTAAGAAAAAAAATAAGATTAATTTTTTACACCACATAAGGAA
>JAUELO010320796.1:0-14965 GCA_032357855.1 Amphibolips quercusostensackenii | reverse complement strand
TAAATCTGCCGAATGATACATTAGTATCTGCTTCGGAGAGTTACCTTTAGACATGTCACGTCCTTAATGCAGCACTGTCGCACGTCCACGTATGTATTGGTCTATCTAGCACTAAAGTGTCGTATGGCGCTCCTGTCGACAAGCTAAAGGTCTTTGGGCACATTATTAACTTTTCCTTGCTCCAAATACATCTTAGCACATTTTCTCAAGGCGAACTCTTTTCCAATATCATAAGTGTACTCTTTGACAATCTCCATACATAAGTGACCTTATGCTTTCGATATTCAAACTGCTGCAAAAGTACCTTCATGAATTGCAAAATACGAGAGATAGTTACAATAATGTGAGGCTAAATAGGAGATGGATCATAGTGTCGCCCTTGAAGACACATTTCTAAAAGTTGACATTATTAGTTGTCACACGATGTTTTCCGGATAAGATAGTAAATCTGGCTTTCCAGAGCGGTACCAACCTCTCTATGCACCTAACGATGTGTGAATAAACCTATAAATTTTCAAACTATCAGATAATAAGTCTATGGAAATTTAAATCAAAACATTCCGGTAGTCAATTCAGGCCATAGATAGACAATGTTGGAAGGATGCTGCGTCTTTGCAGGCACACATATCGATAAGCAGGTTCTTCCAAAATTCTGCTACGCCTTTCTTTGGCTTGCGTTGTTTTAGCATAAATCGTCACACAGATCCGATTTTTCAAAAATCCTATCATTTAGAATAGCTGTGAAGATCTTATGCAGTTTGTTCAGCCAATTTATTGGCCTGTAAGTCGGAGGAGCACTGTTGCCCCGTTGAAGCACTGTGCGTCATTCTACTAACCGCTCTAGAATAAACTCTTTGAACGTAATATATGAGTTTAAAGTGCTTGACAGATGCTTAATGGCTCGAAGCGAACTTCTTTTGCCAAAAATTCTAGATACCATCTGTCCCTAGGGCGCAATAGTTCTTCATGCCTTTTAATACTTTTTACCTCCTCAGTAGCAGTAGACGAGCATTTCTCTTCTGGTCCTATAAAAGCACTGTAGAGATTCTTGAAGCTATTTATGTTCTTCGTGTCTTTATTCAGTGGATGCTGGACTTTTTAGACTTTTCTTCAAAACACCTTAACCTCCTCTGGTTTAGGCTTATCGTCGACCGTAACTGAAGAGTCTTGGAAGAGTCGAGGTGCGTCGAAAAAAACTATTAATTTTCTTTGACCCAACTCTCCCTCTGCTCTAGAATTCTCCCCGCGTAAGATAGTATTCTTATTTTATCAACAATATGTTGCCTGATAGTCAGCAGCTTTGAATAGTTGAATGTGGGCTAACGGATCCGCAGGTCGTCCCTGAGTCCATCCGTCACCACAAAAGTATTAAGATTTCGCCGGTATATTGCATTAAAAAGACAAAAGGGTTCATCTATCTTTATAGATCTTCACATGCAAGGATGAGACTGTGTACTCTGAGAGATCGCCCGGTCTCTTAGAGTCACCGTTTAACACATCTCACCCAAGTGCCATTTAGCCCTTAGGACGGCTGTTACGCCTCCGCTTTGGGTTAATACATTTAGATCCATCTCAGAACAATGGTCTGCGAATGCTTATTGATTATTGTAAACATATTCGTCCATCGAGTCACTTGTTAACGGACCCTGTACAATCCGCCACCTGAGGACGCGTCCCATGGCCTGGTCAGAGGCACTTCTGTTCAATTTCAAAGTAATCAAAACCGAAACAAATAAATAAATTAGGCCATATTTTATTTATTAATATAAATAATCGGTTAATTAAACCTAGAGTTGAAGGTATTTGAAAAGGATAATGTACAGATTTAGTACCGAAAGGGTCGCTTGGCCCGTAAAATTTTTCATGGACATTCTTGTTTGTTTAGCTCGTACACCAAGCGTAGTTTACGAGATACTAGGCACTCAAAAACAAAACGATGGAGAAAAAAGCTTGTAAAGGCGAACCAACAGGGGTTCTAAAAAAATCAGAGCTTGCTTCTCTCACCTTCTTACAATAAGGATGTATATTAATATCTGGGTGAAAGAGTTCTCCCTGTTTCTTACTGTAATCTTCTACATTTATTAAAAAACAATCAAGATAGGGAAAAAGAAAATGCAGCGTCAGATTCATAAAACGTACTATTTCACCAAACTTTTACTGAATTATCTACTTTTCACTTTGTCCCTACTCTTATGATTTTCCAGAAAATTTTCTACAACTTGCTTGTAAGCAATCCTTGCTGCCTTCTATTTTGGATTAATGGACGCAATAAAACTCTTTTTATTTAGCGTTTCCTGAATTTGAGGTCCATCGAAAATTCCTTATTTCAATAATGCAACCGATAATTTGAGAACTCTTTCTCTTAAATACTGGAAGCAATTTCCGTCTCTCTTGAGGGCTTTGGCAACCTGTTTAATATGACCAAGTTTAATGTGAAGAGAGTGAAGTGATACTTTTTCTGGATCAATCAGAGGATTAGCGACGATGTTATTAAAACCTTGTTAAAATAATGATATCTTTGGCCATGTTTTCTGCTTATAGTAATTGTCTAGAACCTGACTGCGCTATAATCACAAAAGGCAAGCGTTATTCGTAAAATCTGATTGCTCTCCCAGCATTTTGTTCATCATTTTGATATTCCCACAAACTTGCGAATCAAGTTCTGGATTTTTTTTTTTTTTAACTAATACAATATTACTGTATTGATCTTTTAATCTAGTTAAATGTGCTATTGGTATGAGAATAAACACATTAGTATTATAAAGCAATAGTACTTTCAGACTTATTTTATATGAATCAGTAAATGGACTCTACTCATCGGCTTTATAAATAACAAGCTACAATTGATTTATCAGTCTATTGATGTCATGACAACATTATAGAATATACCAACAGAGCATCCTTTGTTTTTGAAAAGTACTTTCTGTAGTCTATCTCTCTGTCTCTAAAATAATTTTCATTTAAACTTTCTGACAACAAATTTTTACTTTTTATTACTTATGCACCGTTCTTGGATAATCCTATGTCTTTTACATGATTTTTCAATTCTTTTTGGTTGAAAATTTCAGAAACTCTCTAATTTTAATTGTGTGGGATAAAATCGTCATCACAAAAGTTTATTTCCTTTACTTTGGAACCATCTGTATATTCTCTAGATCATCTAATGACTTGATTGAATGTGCTAATTCATCTTCAGTGCTTTCATTAATCGAAAACGAACATCCGATTCTGTCATCATGAATGCCCCCATCATTAGTCTCGAACGATATATTGGGTCTCGTTACTGTTTTAACTTAAAAATTATGAGTGTTTTTTTTGCCCTTACTAGCGTCAATGGCTAAACTATTCGTACGGAAATAGCAATAATTTTTTATTAGTGGTTTGTGCAATAAAGTAGAATTCCTGAACTTGTGGGCACCTTCCTCGACTTATATCCCAACGACTCGACATTACGTGGCAACTATAACATATTATGTGTAAAACCCTTTCTTTATTCTGATCCATTGCATTGAGAGCAAAAAATTCTTAATAAACCTTACAAATAAATTTAGAAATTAGTTTATAATCAACCTAAACCCAGAATTAACTACAAATATATCAAAATATATCAGGGTTTATATTGCATAAATGTTCAGAAATAGAAACTCTAACAATAGTTCGAATAAAAAACTTTGATTTTTGAAAAGATATCCAGATTTTTAAATGAGTATTTTTAGTTGACACAGTTATATAGAAGGACACTGCGAGCTTCTGTCGAGGCAGCTGGATTTTATTGAAAACCAGTAGGTGGCCTGATAAGATAAACCATAATAAACACTAAGATTTTTATATTTTTCTGTATTCATGTGACATAGTAATATATATTATACATCATATACTATACATGATATTCATATCATATTCATATATGTAATGATTTATTTATATTATGACTTTTTATATAATTACTTTTTTCTGAAGGTTTCATTTTCCAAATGAATTTTCAGCTGGGCTTCTGGATTGAAGACGAACTGAGATCTGACGGGTATAAACGAAAATTTCCATGAATATATAGCATTGCAATCAAGAAAAAAATAATTCGTTTTCAAATAGGGTTGTTCGGAAATGTTTGGAAATTATTAGGTATGAAGCCTTATGAATTGGACGTGAAAATCCAAAAAGTTCTCGATCTTTGATAAAACTAATTGGACTGCAAATAACAGATTTTGATTTTTTTTTACCAATTATTTGAAAATAGTTTTAGATGTTTTTGGAAATCAATTATCAAACATGATTACTTATGAATAATAAGAAAAAACTAACTTTTTTAAACCGACCTTCCTTACCTCCCACTACAGGTATGGTGGATTAGTTTAAAGCACATGACACTTTTTTGGTGCCTGTGAAAGATAGGCAACTGTTTTGGTTGAGAATTCAACTATTTTGATAAGAATAATCTTCTTAATTGATTATTTTTCTTTTTAGTTAAAAACTCGTATCTGTTTTGAATATGGATTCAACTATTTTGTTAAATATTGGCCGTTTTCGGTTGAAATATTAACTATTACATTTGTTGTCGAGAATTTATCTTTTTTTGGAACAAGATTTATGTGCTTAGTACCTACATTTATTTCATTTAAAATAATTTATCATCCTATTTTCGTAAAAACTAACCCTATTCACTCTGTGTTCAGTCCATTTTAGGCTATGAAGTTTGCCACAATAGAATGTTAATCATTTTCATTTACAATTTTCTGGTTTTCTAGTTCCTATTGTAAATCTCTTAAATATAAATACGGCACTTGAGTGTCAACGGCTTATGCAGCTTGTAAAAAATGAATTCCTATTTGTTTCAACAATACTTGTAAACCTTATCCTAGGAATTGCGACCTTGGCTTTCACCACCAAATTCATCAATAGAATTTCATCTAATCTTGGTAATGCTAGTCGATTAATTCAATGTGTAATGGGATCGACATTTTTAAGTAAATAAGTGTTTATGTTAACATCACAAGCCTCTTTTGGCTCAAACAGTAATAACAAATTACATAAGCTCGTTAAGCAAATATAAAATTCATTTTTATAATATTATATTGATATATGGTATAATAAAAAATACAATAATTTTTACAGTTTAATAATAAATTTTCTAATAAAAATGCAGAAAATGAAGTTCAGTTCTTTTTTTTAAATGATATTTCTACTTATATAAATCGTATTTATTTTAATGCAGGATAAAATTAAAATAATTGTCCACTACGATATTATCAGAGAATATACGGCTAATAAGATCCTGTTATTAGGAACAATTATTTTATTAATGAATAATATTATTAGAGATGATATTGGCAACTTTTTGAGTTTTAACTGTAATAATCTAAAATGTGGTATTTGCTGAACAAATAGTTATTCCAATATCGCGTTTATTCATAAACAAAGAGGCAGTCATAAGACATTGAAAATCTCCCCATCTCAACCCTATCCTGGAAGATTAAAAATTATTTCAAGAAAAATAAACCAAAAGTCATTAAGTGCGTATATTCTCTTATCTATTTTCCAATTATTTATCTACATATTTACATAAAGTCTATATGTGAACTGAATTAATTAAACGCAATAAGAGAATCCAGCTATATTTTGTTTAAAATTGATTATTTTGTATTGAAAAGTCCGCTATTAAATTTTTAATTAAAAAAAATCTTTTTTGGTTAACTGTTTAACTTTTTGTCCAAAATTAAAATCAATTGATTAAATATTCATTTTTTTTGTTAATGATTTCAATATTTTGTTGCTAATTTAGTTATTTTATTATTAATTGAATGTTAATAGTTTTTAATTAAAAATCAATTTAAAAAAAAAAATTTTTTTTTTATAAGAAAATTAATTTTTTTACCTTAATATTTCACTATTTCATTTTTGATTGCAAATTAACCTTTCTAACAAAGTTCATCGTTTTGTTAAAAAATTTATCTAATTCAGTAGAAATATTGTTTTTTTTTTAAATAAAAATCTAACTTTCTGGTTAAAAATAGTTCGCTTCTTGTAGAGGATTCTACTACTTTGTTAAAAATTTGTCTTTTTCATTGCATTTAACTGGTTTTTTCAATAAAATGAAAATATTTTCTTGTAACAGATTATCTGTCACTTTTTCTTTGGACAGAATTAATTTATTTCAATAGAAAGAACTATTTAGTTGTAATTTAAACTTCCTTGTTCACAATTTTGTTTGTTTGTTTGTCCAAGATTCATGATTTTAGTAGAAAATTCAAAACTCTTTTATTGAAGGTTTAACTACTTTTTTAAACATTTAACTATTTGGACAAAAAGTAAAATGTTTAAAGTTTATACTTTTTTCTCTAAAAATTCGACCATTGATTGATAATTTATTTGTGTAGGTTTGAAATTTAACGATTATGCTTAAAACTGTACTATTTTGGTGACAAATTAATTCTTTGTTAAAATGTCATTTTTTTGGAAAACTCAAATGCTGTGTTGAAGCCTGCGTCTTTCTCTATTAGAAATTTATCTTTTTTGGTCAGGAAGTTTTTGTTTGAAAATTCAACCGTCTTGTCAACAATTATTTTTTCAAGTAATTTCACAGGATTTCAAGGATTTAAAGCTGTTTCACAGAACTTCCTTGTATTCTTTGTATTTCAAAGAATTCATTTAGAAACGTTTAGGATTTCATAACATTAGAAAAATTTTAAGAATTTTTGAATTATTTCAAGAAATTTACCAAAATTTACAATTGCTTATAAATATTTTAAGATACTTACAACAGTTTCAGGGTTTTTCAAGAACTCCAAGAAATTTTCAACAGCTTCAAAAAATGTCAAGGGATTTTAAAATATTTCAGAGCATTTGAAATAATAAAATATATTTTCAAAAATTTAAATAAATTTTCAGTAGACTTTGATAAATTTTATAAAATTTTAGAGAATTTAACTGATTTTAAGGTCTTTTAAAAGCTCTCAAGGTATTGCCATAAATTTTTCAGGATTTTAAGGATTATCAGTAGAGTTACCATTTTTTTTTATCCTTTTTAATTGAAAATTTGTATTTTTGGTTTAAAAATTAACTTTTTGATTAAAAATTTATATTTTAAAGTTGAAAATGAAACAATTTTGTACAAAATTGAACTATTTTTTGTAAAATTTTTTTTTTTTTTTTTAAATAATAACTTTAAAATTTTTTTCGCGAATTTATGTTGTTGGATTGATAATTTAACTTCTTTAAGAAAACTTGTCTTCTTGGCTTGGAAATTGCACGATTTGGTGAGAGATTCATTACTTTAGCAAAATGAATCTATTTTATTGAAAAATCTTTTTTTCTCCCCTAAAAACGTACTTCATTGACTATATCACACACAGAAACACACACACACTGTATTCCATTTTTGGTTAAATATTGATGTTTTTAATCACGAATTCATGTTTTCTATAGAAAATTTGTTTTTCTCGATTAAAAATTAAATGATGTTGTTAAAAAGTCATTCTTTTTGACTTGAAAATTCAACAAATTGGTTTAAGTTTTGTTATTTTTAACAGAAAAATCTCCCTTTTTTGAAAATTTGTTATTTCGGTTTGAAAATTTATCCCCTCAGGTTGAAAATTTAACTTCTTTGACGAAAATGATTTTTTTCTTGTTTAAAATTCTACTATTTGGTTAAAGATTTATCATTTTGGATAAAAATTCATTTCATCGGGCACAATAGATATGAGTTTAATATTTTGAAAATACACTTTTGAATAACGACTGCACATTTTTTAAGCCTTACGAGTAGTATTTTGTGCCATAGATTATTATAAAAATTTCAAGAATATTTAAAAAAACAGACTATTTCTCTTTTAGGCCCGAGGATAATAAGTGACAAATTGAATGCTTAAGAACATATATTTTAGTTTTTGAGCTTCCTTGCACTCTGAATTAAATTTAATAAAATCAAACTAATTACTAGTAAAATTGTTCAGATTTGATGAGCGAAAAGTGATTTACCAAAGATTGCCAAAAAGTTACTAATTCAAGTAGTCTAGATATCTGATAATTCGAAAGTGGATAGCTAATTGCATGGTAAGTTCTGTTTCTAATTTTCTGAACAATTTTGGTTGCATATTTTCCTTATGTTCCATGGAAAATTGCAATTATTCAGAAGAACTTTTGAAAATCATTTGCCTTGAATTAGCATCCGCCTGAATAAGTAGGAAATTGATTGCCTAAGGAAGGTAATTTCAATTGTATATTTTTTTTCGTATGAAAAAGATTAGCGAAAAGTGAGGCCTAAAGATTAATAGAGTGTTAATAATTTGATTAGTTAAGATATTTTCTAATTCAATAGTGGAAAGCAATTATGTGCTTTATACACAATATATAAATTTACTTAGGACTGTATATAATTATTAGAAAGAGGTTTTAAAAATATAAAACAAAATATTTAAATTTCCAATAAAATAACGCAATCTTATAGCACTATTAACAAAATTGAAGCAGTAAGGTTACACTGTGAAACTGCAAATATGACGTAGCCTGTCGCCCATTAAAGAACACTGTATTATGATTGCTAAAACAAAATAAAATTAAATAATCATTTCTATACAGAATAAACTTGCATAGCATTTATAAACAATAAACAATATTATTGATTATTGGTATTGGTTTTGCAACAGTTTCAGACAAAATTAAGACACAAGTGAGCCATAATGATTTCTTATTATCATATGCTGTGTACTTTTTTTAAGTTTTAAACAAAAAGTATCTCGGAGACCTCTTAGTGCATACCGAAGTACAAGTGTCGACTAACGGTTTATCAGCCTAATCTAAAAAAGGATTTAATTAAATCAAATTAGGCTAATATTAAACAATATAAAGTGTATTGTTTTAAGTAAAACAGATATTCATAAACATATATATTCGTGAAATATTCTTCTAATTAAAAAAAAAAATATTTTCTTGGAACTGTCTTTTTCGTATTCTGCACTCAATGAAAAATCTCTTCCAACCACATAAATGAATATTTAATTTAACAAAATTATTATTCCGTGATAAATGTTTATTCATTATAAATAATTGAATTTTTTTATCAAATAAAATATCTTCTCAAACTGAAGAAATACATATTTGTGTAAACCCAATATTGGATTCATTTAAAGAAATGCTTCATTGGTATGAATGCATCAACTTTTTGTATCAAACAAATATATTTTTAACCTTATTTTATTATTTTAAATTAAATAATTATTTCTTTAATTCTACTAAACCCAAGGATTTCAATAAGAATGGACAAATTAAATGCTTCAAATGTGCCCTAATCATGTCAAAGAATCGAAATTATTAAATCAAATAAATATTTCTTTGAAGGAATAATTAGACTTGAACGAATCTAGATTTCTTAAGCCAAGGAAATCATTTGGCCTGATAAGACTGCTATTTCAATTAATGAAATTTAAAAAAATTGGTTATTCTGTTCAAATTATTATTACTGAATTAGTTGGTTGGATTGTTTCTTATTTAAATTTCACGTTTTGAAGTATGATCAACAGTGTTCAAGTAATCATAGGTGCAAATGTATACTCCAAAGCTACAATTAAAAACAAAAAAAAGGTTTATTTTGTAATTCTGCCATCAATTGTACAAAAATACAGGACATTTTACAGGATAACAATGACTTATATCCAATCGAAACAATTTTGATACGAAGTAAAATAAAAACAATTAGGAGGTACTATATTACTTGAGGAAATAGGCTTGATAAAATCCTGTATTTAGGAAAATTAATCGTCCAAATACATGGTATAACATTTCAGATGCAATATCTTTTTTTGGTTCTTATTAATGCAAATTGTCTAAAATGTAGTATTTGTTATACAAATAGTTATTTAAATTAAGCGTTGACCCTCAAACTATTGCGCAGTTATAATAAATTTAACACCTGCCCAAAAACCTTTTTTAGTTCAAATAGAGAAATGGAGAAAAATCAAATCAACAAATTTCAACAGCGCGTCGGTTTGTTTCTAACATTATTTGTAGCTAGATCAAACATAAAAAACTCAGCCAATAACTTTTTTTCACCAAACTGAATCACAGTTATTGAGTGTAAATAGTTGCATATATTTTCCACTTTGCTATCTACATATTTACGTCAATCGGCTGGTATATATATTAGCCAGTGGATTCCGAAAAAATCAGAAGTCAGTGAAAAGTCTTATAGAGAAAGTTTTATTCAAGAAGAAAGATAATGAGGGTCTCTTTCAGGGCTCTCATGCTCTCTGCGATGCTATTTTTAAAAGAAAGTGGTAAGTACTGTAATAATATTTATTTAAAAATATATTCTGAAGTATTTCAAAATATTTCGAAATATTTGCACATATCTTAATGCTATCCGTAAATTCAGTGTAATCCACTTTAATCGAGTAGTTTAGGATATTTAAATTCATTCGGAGTAATTTAGGTTGAAAATCTGTATCTTGTTGAATATTCATATTTTTTTTCTTTGTTAAAAATTGTTTTTGCTTCCTCTTACAGAAAGCCTTGTAATGGTAAAATTTTCGAAAATTTCTAAATTCATTTAATTAAACGTTCCTGAATTTTAAAATAGGAAATACAATGTTCCAAGCAATTGATGTGTTTGTGTAGATGAGTGCGTGTGTGTGGATGTCACATTTTTTTGTAAACACGATAGCTTGAAAACGGTTGCAGACTAAAAAGATTGCTTATATCTTGAAACTGACCGTAGGATTTCCTAAAATATTCAGTGCATTTTTAGTAGCACCTTATAATTTTTTTTAAATCATTTTTTATAGTGAAACTCTTTTCATTAACATAATTTAAAATTGACGCAAAAATATAAAAGATTCCTTGGTCCAAGAAAAATCGATTGACCTATTATTAACATATTTTATCAAAGAGTAAGGAAGTTATGGTCATTCATATTACATTAAAAATTGATTTTCTTGGTTAAAATTTTTTCATTTTCATAAATTAAAGTTGATGTGAGAATAGAAAAGATGTGTTGATTCGAGCTGGATCTATTGACTTATAATGTTGATACATTTTATTGAAGAGTAAGAAAGCTATGGTTATTATGTGTAATAGTTGAAAATACGGTTTTTCAGAGTAAAACCTTTTTATTTAACATAATTTAAAATTAATGCAAGAATATAAAAGATTTTCTGGTTTAAGACGAGTCGATTGGCTTATTCTCATAATCTTAAGTTAATGTAAGGATAAAAGCGATGTTTTGATTTACGACAAATTATTGACCTATAATATTGTTATATTTTATTAAATAGTAAGAAAACTATGATAATGTGTGATATTTGAAAAAAAAAATTTATAGTAAAACTTTTTTTCTTTGACATAATTCAAAATTTATGCAAGAACGGAAAAGATTTCTTTATTAAAAAAAAAATGCTTGACCTAAAATATTAATATACTTTTCTGAAGAGTAAGGAAGTTATGCTTATTCGTAATATTTGAAACATCTGTTTTAAACAGTAAAACTTTTTTTGTCAGCATAAATCAAAGTTGATGCATGAACAGAAAAGACGTTTTAAATATGAATTTTAAAATAAAATAATTCGGAGAATATTTGTAAAAAAACCTAGAAGCTGGAAAATGAACAGGGTGCAACAGAGTTTCCCCTTTCTTTTCCCAGTTTAAAAAATTTTCACTTCAAATGAAAAGTTTGATTTTTCTGAGCTGTCATTGTATTCAAAAAAAATTTTGTATTATTTTGTAATTTTGCAATTTTTGTAAATTCTATTCATATATAGATCAAAATGAAAACTTTGCATTGTTTATAAATTTAAAAATTGCTTATGTTCCCTCTATTAAGAAGCTTATACATTTGCTAACGGGAAGCAAAGTGTCCGTGAAATAAGCACCATATAAATATAAATACTAAAAAAGTTAAAACACTCGAAATCGAATGCTAATCAGCTATTCTATTTTTCTTTAGAAAGTCAACTTTTCAGTCGATGCTTTTACCATGTGGTTGAAAGTTGACGTATTATGTGAAAAATTGATTTTTCTGAAAGAAGATTGTGAATTTCAATTAAAAATTGTTCAGTTGTAAAATTAAGCTGCATATATTGACTAAAAAACATAATTTTTCGGATATTTAATAAATTCGAACAACTCAACATTTCTTCAGTGTTTTCAGAAATTCGTTGTTTTTGGTTAAAAATTCATTTTTTTTACTGTCATTCTAATACTTTCATTTTTGATAAAAAATTTCTTTTACTTATTCAAAATAAGTTTTTAATTTATTTTCTTCAAAACTTCGCCTTATTGTAGAAAATTAAGGTTCTTGTTGAATAATTTATGTTTTTAGTTTACAGTTCAAATATTTCGTTAAAAAAGTAACTATGTGTTTAAAAATTTATGTATTTCGTTACAAATTTACGTACTATGTTAAAAAATGTTCATTTTTTTTATAGAAAATTTATTTTGGTTCAAAGTAAAAAATTTAGATTAAAAATTTATTCATTTAATTTAAATTGTATATTCTCATCATTTATGACTGAGAAAGTATTAGACTTGTCTGAGAGTTCACACGTCAGTTTTTCAGCGGATTCCGCGTTTTGACATCCACTTTAGCCAAAGATCAAGTTTTGCTGATGGCGTTTGTCTGCAAGTCAGTCTGACAATCCAATACGATAACTGTCAAAAATTAAACAATTGAGAACAAGCTTTGGTACCCTTCTTTTGGGTCATAAAAGAAATAAAGAGTTTTTTTAAGCAGCATTTCTTGATCAACGGTTGGGGTTTTATCCATTGAAAATTGCATGCAAAAATACAATATTTCATTTTTCGCCAAACGACGACAAAAAGGTAAAAAAGTCCGAAAAAAGAATTGTAGTTATACAAAAGACCTATGCTTTTTTGCCCAAACAATTCCAATAAAAGATTTGATATTTTGGTTTTATTCATCGAACCTACACGAAAAAAATTCAAAATTCTGCCTTTCAGCTAAATAACGTGAGATACGGAAAAAAGTTTTTAAGATAAATTTGTGAAGAAATCCCTCTCTTAGAATTTCGCCCATTACTAATAATTTATCATTCTTAGAAATTAATATTGACTTGAATTCAAATAAAGCCAATGTGATTTTGAATTCAGTGATAAAATAAATATCTGGCAATATCACATATTCATTTAAATAAAAATTCTTGAAAATGAAACGAAAATTGGAGATACAAAATTTTGGATAAAATTACCGAGAAAGATAAAACGTTCATATAATTTGCGCACAAATCAGTCGCTCGTGTCCATACCAAATTCCTTCTTCAACATAATAATAAGAGTAATATGCAAATTCCGTTCTATGATAAGCTATAACAATCTAAAACGATCTATCAATAAATATAATTTAATATAAATTTGAGAAACGCGTTGTGAGTAAAAAATTTTGATAAAACAAACGGTACGAATAGATCATGAATAAATCTGATAAAATAAAGAAAAATCTAAGTACATGGTAAAAAAATCAGGTCAGGCAATTTGTGATATAAATACAAGCACATTAAAATTACGCACAACTTACATCCGTTGTAAAAGACAAGTGCGACAACACCGATCTGACGACTATGATGAAATATTCGTTAACCTTCTATATCTCATCAAACGATGGTTAATTTTTTTTGTAGAGATGGTGTTGCATAAGAACTGCATTTATTAACAATTCTACAGAAATTCTATCGTTGATCTTCTTCATAAAATAACTAGCAAACTTCCTGGCAATTGGTGACTAAATAAGCTTGACGTCACTGAACCACCATGGCCGTGGTAGTCAGCACTCACAGTCACTTCACTCGTCATACAAAACAAACATTTGATAAGGAAACTCAGGGGATAAAAACAGATAATTCCATAAGTTAAATTTCAACTGATTCAACAGATTTCAGAGAGAAAAGTTAGTTGAGGAGATCCGCATAACTGATAGGCATGCGTATCCTGCTACCTATATCAGTCAAGATTTGACTGCTTCCTTCCTTATCTCAGCTGGACCCGGTGTCGGTCCCCTCTTTCCTTTGGGTCACATGACAAATTTCGCTAATTATAGTAAGAAAAGATTTAATATTGTCACCTTGAACAAAATTTGAGGCTCTCATCAATCTAGACCCGGCAGTTTTTAATCCCAAAAGGTATCTGGAAAAATTGATACATTTTTTATTTAAATACCAAGGTCGTATATTTCTTTGACTCCCTGTGTAATGGTATCTGTCAATACGCATTAGCCAAACCGGTCGTGGACATATTATTTACGCCATGATGTTTTTGCAGTAATTTTTCTATTAAAGGCGAAAATTCGTGATCGGCCTTAATTAATTCTTTTATGAAACTAGCATCTAGGCAAATTCTGGCTCTTCTGTTCTTTTTCAATGCAAATCTTAGGGGGTTGCAAAATGTACTAGGACATCTTTCGATAATACCTGTAAAAACCATCGACTCTATTTCCTTTTCCACGGTTTCGTGATGAAAAAATTGTACTGAATATGTTTTATCTAATTATTTTGTGTGGGACTTTATTGGAAATTTATACCAATACGTGCCGGCATAGCCGTTTTTGTGCGAAAATAATTTTTCATATCTATTGAACACTTGTATAGACAATTGCTGCTCCTGTTGAGTTAAATCTCTAAGTTCATTTAACGCGATCGCTCAAACGTCGTCCAAGTGAACATCATTCTCACCTTTAGTGGAAAATCTAAAGGACTCCATCATTTTAAATCCGAAAATCAATAATTCCTCTCATTAAAATAACAATTATCGTCACTTGATATCGTTATTTCCTGGTGGCGTGTGTAATTCACGTGAAGATTGCTTATGAGAAGAATTAATTTTATGAATCAAATAAGAAACATATATATTATTTACAAAAATATTATCATAATTATATTAAAGAACAATTGAATCCTGATTACTTTCGCCCTGAAAGGGGACATGATTCTGATCAGAATTTAATTGCAATTCATAAGTATCAAGCGAA
>JAUELO010320316.1:0-14969 GCA_032357855.1 Amphibolips quercusostensackenii | reverse complement strand
TGCGTAAACATAAATGGCTGAAGTTTTGACAGGCGTCATTTGAAGGATCAAGCTCGACAAAAATGGTTCACATTAGTAAATACTACTGCCATCTCTTAGAATTTTCAGGTACTTATCAGACTGCCTAGTATTATTTAACATTTTAACATTTCACCGCAGGTTTAAGCACAATATCTTGTGTAGTCATGCTTATTCCATATCTATATTAGTTATGTATCATTAAAAAAAAGATTTTTATTTACAGATGCTTATTAACTTCATTGATTTGTGAAACATGACATCCTTTGAGAACGTCAGGTGATCAACATAAAAAAAGTTTTAATACATTTGGACCAAATACCACAGTTCCTATAATTTTTTTAAAACTGTCATCACAGATGATGAACACAAAAAAACAAATTTGTAGTGGGAAAATTTAATAACTATTCTAAATAACCTAATTTTTTCACTATTCGATATTACATTCATTAATACATTTACCTAAATTAACATCACTTGCTTAGAATACGTAGATTTTCACTTTAGGATTTACTGTATTAACATTCTGTACAATTTTGTGAATCCTATAGAATCTGCTTAAAATCCTCAAAATGATGCAAATTCTAGTGAAAATTGATAGATGAAATCTGCAACCATATTGTTTACAGTTTTATAACTGCAATCACTGTGGCTGCATATATTTTAAGTAGAAAAAAAGCAAAAAAAAAAATATTGAACAAACTTGTTCTGAAATAATAAACGTTTTCCACAAAAGCCTATCCACGGAAATATTATAGGATTTTTTTTTGAATTTACATAATTTGAAAAAAAAAACATTTTTTTACTTCAGTTTATCAGAGCCCTTCATAAAGATATCCGCAAAGGTCTCCGTATCCTGCAAGAATTAGGTCCAGGTCTTCTTCTGTCAGGTGATATACATGTTTTATTACATTGTTTTCCTGAAAGGTCTTCTCATCCTGCAAAAATTAGGTCCGGGTCTTCTCCTACCAGGTTATATATATATTAAATGCATATTATTATATTGTTTTCGTAAAAGCTCTCCTTATCCTGCAAGATAAGGTTCACCTCTTCTCTTGCCAGGTTTGCTGCTCTTGTCAGGCTAATCGTTCCAAACGGAAGGATTCCTTCTACCAACGCAATTATATTTGGAATGGACGGAAATTAAATTTATTTGTCTCACGTTTAAGAAGAATCCAAACTGGGTATAGGAACTTCGTAGCCACACTTTTTCTATTGGCAAACATATTTAAATAAGGATAGGACATCATACCTTTCAACGTACACCAAACCAAAAAAAAATTGTTTTATCAACATCCGATGGTGGTATACTTACAATATGAGAAAGTATTAATGGTCTCGATGGAATATACATGAAAAGTCATGCATGGGCTGAAATAGACATGGAAAGTGGCAGAGTTACATTATTGAGCTTAAAAGAAATAAGAAAAACCTTAGTATGTCGCAAACACCTATTAAAAAAAAATTTTTGATAAAACGAGAACAGCTTTTGTAAACCGCGATTCTTCACATTACCAATTCAATTCAAAAAAATGTCAAAGTGTAGTAAAGTTTTTTTGTTGACCGAAAATCAGATCAAAATGTTACATGTAACTAGTATTTAGAAACAATAATAATACAAGGAAAGTGTATTATGGTTCTCAAAGTTTCAAACTTTTGTCCATTCCGCAGCCAGTTTTTCTAGAAGCAAATAAAAAAATTTGCTTCTCATTCCCGTACAAAAATATTTTTGAAGAAAAATCAAAATAGATTTATAATAATATGACTGTAATAATTTAAATATAGGAGAGATCAATCTACAACATAAAATTATTCGACAGCGTTTAACTGCATTAGTTTTCAATAGTAAAGAAAGATTTTTATTGTCTATTATAATTTCTGAATTTATTTATTAAGGCATTTATTTATCTATTTACTTTTTGAAGACTTAAGCTCATATTCACTACTCGCTTTTTGCGTTTTTTTTTTGTTTGCGACTTTTTCTGTGATTTCAACTTAACAGTTTATTAGTATACGTCAGTTTGACATATTATAAAATTGTTTCATAATGAAGCTGTCTCCTTTGCACAGAAATTTTTTATTATTAGGTTTTAAGTTATTCATTTTCAACTTCAGATTGTAATTAGTTATTTTATGAAGCGGAATGCAAATTTTAGAAATGCTTCAGTTTCAATGACTTTGTCTAAATATCCTAGTTCAAAAATACTTTTATTTTAAACAAACTTTCAAGGTATTTTATTTTTTAGCAAAATCGTTTTATTTTTAACGTTTTAAGTTAACTATTCGTGATGTACATTTTATGCTTTTATTGTTATAATTTATAAATAGGCAATTTTGTATAAGTTGTCAGTAAGAATCATCAATTTTTAATGATTTCCGTTTAAAATAAGAGAATATTTAATAAAGATAATGTAAATATAACACGCTTTCAGCTTGGAATTGGAAAATTGCGATAACTGACAACAAACATTTTTAATATCAATCTTTTAAAACAAAATAATTCTAAAAAGCGTTGTGATGTAAAAGTGTGTCTAATTTAATTCTTCATAACTGCGCGATTTTTAACAAAAAAATTACATAAATAAATAATTAGAAACTAGATTGTCCTCTTTTTCAACTCAATAAAAATGTTAAATCTAAGAAATGCCGCTTATTTAAATCATAATAACATTCAAAATAAAAAACATCTTTTTTTCTTATATTTAGAAGCATCTGAAAATTACAGGATTCCCCGCCCTTCAATTTAATTGAAATATCAATCAAAGTGTTCAAAATTGAAAAATGTATCTGTTTTAATTTATGAATAAATTAATAAATACTTATATGCTTTCTATTCTGTTATTGCACCAAAAATAAATTTTTCCAAAAAAATTCCCTACGACCCATTCTGCGCTTTCAAAACTATAAAAAGATATTTCTCTAGCGACTCAAAAAAATTATAAATGAAATTCTAGTCTTTCAGAAGACAATGAAAATTTGAAGTCGATTTTCGGAATTTCAGAAGCCTAGTTGCAACATCTGTATAACAAGGAAACTAAGCAATGTCGACCAAATGCTATTTTATGTTACTGAAGAAATTATTTTTTAACCAAGAATAATTAAACATAAAGAGAAAAAAGGGAAATAGGGGAAGAAGTCTATATAATTTATTTATTTGTGTTGAATTTCAACTCTCCGACTGAAAGTAAAACTATTTTTTTCCCTATATATTTTTTTTTTTTTTTTGATAAAAATTCAGAATTTTAATTAGAAATTTGTTTTTGATCAAAAATTAAACTACATTAGAACCCCGATTGAAGACCCCCCGGTTTGGGAATTCTTCGAACTGCTGGTCCTCGGACTTTCTTAGCTTGCCGGGTTAAGAAAATTTTGTAAATAATGCGTCCCACCAGTAGCGGAGCGATAAAAGCGGGCAGTGCCCTCAGTGGATAATCGATATGCTGTCAGCATACGCGTTAATTTTATTCAGTGTTCGGCGAGTTGTCTCGATTTCGGCTATGTGAGGACTTGTTAAAGTGCAAAATGCTTACCGGAAAACCTTTATTACATTAAAGAATTAGTGTTTGACTTACTATTGTTACTAATTAAAGAATTTTATCAGAATTTTACATAAATAACCTATGAACTGTTTTTATTTTACACTTTTATTAATTCTCAATTAAAACATATTCATATAAACTCTTGTTATTTGCATAAAACTACAAAATTAATCCCTGGAATAAAACAGAATTTTATCAAATTAAAATTTGACTATTTTAGCATTGTGTAGATAGATCATGTTTTTGGCTCAAAAATTAACTACATATTAAAAGATTAAAATAGTTCATTAGAAATGCATTTCTTTGTGAATTAAAGAAAATCGTGTTTTCTCTAGTTGAAGACCAACAGAAATCCTTAAAAATCCTCTTTTGTGAGAAATTCATCATTACTTTACTTTTAAAAAATTTAACAGAAATGGTTCACACGGCCCTGACTGTTTACGTTTCATTACCCCGATTTAGAACCAAGGTTATGTGCAGGCAACTCCCGAAACTGTTTTTGAATCGGGGTTCTTGTGTACTACATTATAACTTAGGTTTTTGGTAACAAATTATTTTTTTTCTATAAAATTAACTATTTGGCTAAAAATTTAACTACTCGAGCTGAAAATTTAACTCTTTGGCAGAAAATTCTACATTTTTGTCAAAAATTCTTTATTTTTATATTGAAACTTATTTTTTCTAATGATAAATCAAACTATAAAATTTTTTTATAAATTTACATTTTTTTGTACAAAAATTAAAATAATACATTTTAAACCATTTTCAATGTTTTAATCTGTAATTATTATTTACTATTTAGCCATTCAAATTTATAATGGTGCAACTGTTTAGGCTTTGCATTTGGAACAAAGTTGCAGAATCATCGAATTTTTGTCTTTTCGAAAAAAAACAAGCTTGAATTTCAAGAGTTTTTGATAAAAAGTTTTATTGACCTGAAGGATTTAAATTTGAAATCAAATTACTTTATTCACTTCAGTAAACAATTTCTACATTTACAACTGAAGTTTGTAATTTTAAATGTTTTTATTTTATAATGTTTGCCTTTTAAAAATTCAAATTGTGAATAATGTAGTTTTGAATGCCTAGCTCTTAAAATTTATAGTTTTTCAATTAACCAGTAAAAAGAAGTGATCGGTACCAGTAGAGAAAAAAATTACCAGTACCGACTTTAAAAATCATACAAGTGATGCAATTTATAAATAAATGTTGATAAAAATCATAGTGAAAGGAAAAATTTCTGATTGTCAATAATTTTTTATTATTGTAAAATAAATTTGCTTTTTACTTTAAAATATTTTATTAATATTTTAGAATATTCCAAAATATTTGTTACAATTTTCGCGGTTTTTTGTTATTTCAAGACTTTTTAAATAATCACAAGGTATTTCAATACATTTTACAGGATTTAAAGAAATATTAGATTTTATGAAATTTCACAGGAACGAATTTCAAATCATTTATTCAAAAAAGTAGGGAATTTTGAAAATTTTATAAAAATTTGAATATTTAAGTTTATTCTTCAAAATTCAAAGGAATTTTCAAGAGTTCTAAAAAATTTGAATCGATGTCAAAAGATTTTGAAGCACTTAAAATCTCTTAGGTTAATCTCAATAGATTTTTGTAATTTAAAGTAGTTTCAAAAGATTTCAGAGATTTTGTGGAATTAAAAAACTTTCAAAAAATTGTGAAGGACCTAGAAAAGTTTTTAAATATTAAAAAATATTTTAATGTTTTATAATATTTATTTCACATGATATTTTATTTTCTGATTTTTTCAACCTTATGAAGCTAGTCATTATATGTGGAATTTTTATTTACTTGAAATCAAATATACTGCTTAGAAAGTGTTTGACATTCAGATACAAATTAACTTATTACGTAAATTTAGTTTTTATATCAATACCAATTCATTCAGAAGTTAGAAAGCAAAAACAATATATATTTTCGAAAAAAATTTACATTTAAGTATGCTCAAAAAACTTTAAAATTTAAAAGAGATGAATTCTAAGATGAAATTATAAAATGTTTTATAACATTTTACATGCTTATAGAAAAAAAAAACTCTTTAATTTTTAAAATTTTTAAAATTTAAATTGTAGTAATTATTTGTTTAATTATTGTCACTCGAAAATAAAATCTTGATTCTTTATCTAAACAATTGTTATTTTTACACTTATTGTGATTATTAAGTATAAAAAAAATTTTGTAGGTTGATCTGAAATAATTTTCATTTCTCAGTTATATAATCAAATTGTCAATAAAGTGGTTCAAAGCTCAGCCAGAGAAATTTAAATCTAAAGACTTAATCTTTGAAAAAATTTCAAACAACTTAATTTTAATTATCGAATTTTAAACTATGTGAAGAAAAAGTCTAAAAGTTCTTTGATGAACGTTTTCTAGGAAATAAGTTAAGTATAGTAGACCACTGTTTTCAAAAAATATTTCCAAAATCTAGAGAAACGTCAGAAGAATTATTTTTATTTAAAAGCTTTTCTTTTAATACAAATACACTAGAAAAAAATTTGACTTGCTTGAAAAGTAAAAAAGGTAAGCACACTAAATTCGGGAAACATTGAGTTCCTTTTTCTTTTTAAATACTGTATTTTCAGTTGACTTTAAAGTATATTTAAAGCTTCTGAAGGCTTTTAACTGAAAGGTATACACTGCGAGAAAAATTAATGTGTGTGTGTAATCAAAATTAAAAAAAAAAATTGTTTTTTGATATTCATTTTATTTGAATTTCATAGGTTGTCAGTTGCAGTTGTTATGATGACTAGCTATCCAGCTGTGAGAAATACAGAAGCAAGGAAAAAAATTAAAATGTCCTCTGGTTGGATATTTATGCGATTTCAGCTTTCATTTTTTGTCACTAAACGAAGATATTTTGAAAGATTCAATTTTTGTGCAATGCCATCCACGCGAAAAGAGTAAAAAAAGTAACACGAGAATGGTTGCGCTAAGCAAAATATCAGTGACAATTTCTGAATCTTTCATAAAAATTTGGATCACTGCATCGTTGCCAACTATTTCAGATATGGGGATCTAAAAAAAAGTTTAAAATTTGAGAAAAAATTATTTACCCTGTTTAAAGGTAAAATCACAAACTAAAATTGCATTCTTTCGGACGGATCTTAGACATCTGTTTGATATTTTTTCTTGCAAGTGTCCTAGGTCGAATTGATGTTCGTGTAAAAAGCCGTATAGACTTGCAGAAAGAGAAAGAGAGAGAAAAAGATTTGATTAATGATCAGAAAACATTTAGAAAAATTTATATTGTTGATATTAATGATAATGCTACCTTGTGTCTGCTTACAATACCGAATGAGCAGCAAAAAGGCCATGGAAGTTAAAAATTCTTCAGAAAAGCAGGACCAGCAAACCATTGGTTATGACAATGTTGCCGAAAACGATGATAATAATTTCAAAAATGCAAGTGAAAGTATGTTTAACAACAGTGGCTGTAGCTATTAAAAAACTGGAATATCAGTTCAAGCTGCATACCAGATTGCATGTGCTCTAATGAAAGACTTGAAAATTATTTCTAAGGAGGACAATTCAGGAGCCATCGGAAAATGCAAAATGCAAAGAGCTTTGAAGCGATGGCAAACAGAGTTACTATTAAGCGATCGTCAAAAGGTCAAAAATCTGATATCCCTACACTTTAATGAACAAAAGCATGTTATTTTTGATGAAAATAAAAACATTAGCAAATTTCATTCAAGGTCTATAAGAGTAGAGCACGTTGTTTCAGTAAAAGAGCGTGATGAAAAATACATTGGAGACATAACACATCATCCGAGTTCTGCAGCATCTATGACAGAATGTATATACTATATATTTAATTATAGTGCTCCTTATTTTATAATCCAATCACACTTATTTCAGGAATATTTGAACATTTTCGTCGACTTAAAATTTCCACAGATACTTTATGCTCAGTCGGTTCTGACTATACGGCTGTTAACACAGGATAAAATGCTGTTGTTTTTGCTTCGATTTAGAAACAACAAGGTCGATCTGTTTAGTGGATTATATGCATGCTTTGTTTTAATAAGTTACCATTATGCTATCTCTTTATAAGTCTCCACGGTACAACTTCTGTTCATAAATGTTTTACTGGTCCAATCTGCAATCAATTTAACAATTGTGAACAGCTTTCAATCGTTTGATGTCCTGAAATTAAAACTACATTGCCAGGAATTGACTTCATGTCTCTTAGAAAGGATCTAGAATATTTATTATTTTAGGTATATGTACATCAGGCGTGGCTTATGGACGCTCTGGAAAGTTATGCTAGTTAAGGTGGTTGACTTTAGCTGCTTGAATTCTACGTCTTTTCTTTGTACCAAAATCATTAATGAAACTTGCTGATCCTATTGAAATTCGCTATAAAGATGTATGCACCAATGTTGTGCACAGACAAAGACAATTCATCGTGTACTTAGAGTGTTGAAAATTTAGGAAAGGAAGCGAAAATTTCTCGTTACCTGAATAAAAACTTAATGTCCATCATTGATCCGGTGCTGCAACGAAGTGCCTTTTTTGTTAATTCTGAAAACCTTCTGCTTGCAATCCTAAGAAATAATAAATAAAAATCAGAGCAGAAGCAGTTTGGCGAATCTTAAACATCAGAACACTTGATGCTTTTTTTCTTCTGATTTTTCAGATTTGTAAATTTTTCATTAAAAGCATTTCTACCAGTGAATAGCCTATAGATGTCGAAATGAATTTGTAATACCAGTTAGAAGAAAATGATTGAAAAAACAATAATAACTTCTTGGAAAACTGATATCTTTTGTTTTCGATTATACATTTTTTACCCAGTGTATCTTTATCAGTTACAAGCCTATAGAGGTTTCAAATATCTTTTAAAGTCAACTGAAATTAGATGATTCGAAAAAACAAAAATCTCAGTTCTTTAAAAATCCACTGTGCTTACATTTATTTATTTTCAATAACACACAAATTATTTATCTAGTATATTTGTATGAGTTAAAAAGCCTCAAATACCTGAAATAATTCTCCCGACGTTTCTGTAGATTTTACAAATGAGTCTTGAAAACATGGGTCTGTTAAATCTAAATTTTTTTCTAGAGAACGTTCATTAGAGAATTTTTAGAATTTTTAGAGACCAGAAAGACCAACAAGAAAATAAAGAAATTAAAACACAGAATAATATCAAAACTGTAAAAATGATCATTTTTTCAAATACATTTTCATAACTTGTGCTCTAAAGACATTAATCAATCGACACCAAATTATGTGTACTTTTTTTAGGTCTCAATACACTTACTTTCCACATTCTTAGATTCAGATCATATTTAGATTCTAAAATTTTGTTTTTTTTTGACTCACCCTACCCATCAAAGCTGATGAGTAGTATAAGTTATATCAAGCCTTTAGGAAACTATTATAAGTAGTATGTACGTTCTTTTGAATCAAACAGAAAGGACTTATAAATTACGTAAATTTTTTTTCTGAAACTTTCAAACATGTACCTTTATCTGTTAAGGTCCGCCAGTTTTATCCCCACTCCCAACATTAAGTAATTTTTTTGACTACATTTTTGTCGTAAATTTACTGGGGGTCATCAAAAAATAACTTTAGATGATTTAAGAGGAGAAGGTTTTTTTTTTAATCTATTACTTATATAATAAAAGAGTTATAGCTGATATTCCAAACAAGAGAAGATTTTTATTTTTGATAAAAAACAATTTAATCGAACCACAAAGGAGGAGTTTCTAACAAAAGTAGAATTTTGAAGAAAAACGATTTTTTAGTTGATAGAAAATAATTTGTATGCAAACTTTTGTATTTACAAACTAAAAAGGAAAGCTTTCTACCAAGAACATTTATTTTCTACTGAAAGAGGCCATTTTTTCACAAATTATATTCATTTTTAAACAAATATTTCAATATTTTAACTAAAAAAGATTAATTTATTACCAAAAAAGAAACAGTTTGAAATAACTTGAAAAAAAATTAATCTTGAATAAAAAAATAATTCTCGCAAAAAGTGTGAAATTTTGTACCAAATAGCTTAATTTTTAACTCGAACAGTTGAATCTTCAACCAGATAGTTAAATTTTTAGTTGGAACAATAATTTGTTACTCAGCAAAAATTTTTCAGTAAATTAGTTCAGTTTTTGCTTAAAGAGAAAAATTTACAACTAAAATTATGAATTTTTAAACAAAAAAGTTAATTTATTTAAAAGTAGCTGCACCTTCGACTGAAAAGTTGAATTTTAAACCTGAGTAGATGAATTTTTAACTGAGGCTCTAGTATATGATATTTAAACCAAAACAGATTCGAATTTCAAATAAAAAACAGTTACATTTAAGCAAAAAAAAAAGGTACGTTTTTAACAAAATACAAGAACTCTTTACTGAAACAGATTAAGTTTTAACTATACAGTAGGATTAAAAAATTTTTAAATTGATTTTCTATCAAAGAGACAAATTTGCAACCAAAAGTTCTAAATTTCTATAAAAAAAACATTTTTGAATAAAAATTGAAAAGTAAGTTATTTGACGAAAAAAAAAAAGATTAGATCAAATCAATAAATCCTCAGCAAAAAAAATTAATTTTTAACAAAGTAGTTTACCTTTAGACCATATAGTTCAATCTTCTACCAAACTGTTTAATTTTCGAGGCGAATATACAAATTCATCTACGTCGATTTAAAGTTCAACTACTTGCTTAAAAATTCAATTTTTTAACGTAAAATTTTACCACTTTGTTCAATATTTGTTTAATTTTTGTTAAAAAATAAATTTTTTTAAACTAAAAATTTAACTGTTGAATTTTTGTCTGTATGCTTATCTCTTTCGGTTAAAAAGGCAACTATTTGGTTAAACATAATTTTTCTTCAGTAGAAAAACTATGTATTTTGTTGTTAATTTGTATTTCTTGTGAAGAAAAATATTCTATCTTAAATAATTAACCTTTAGTTTGATAATTTAACTATAATGCTTACCAATTTTTTTATTTCATAATAGATCTTTTTTTGTTGAAAATTCGTGTATTTTGTTGAAAAATTATTTTTTCTGTAGAAAATAATACTTTTTTGTTAAAAATTTATTCTATTTTGTAAAAATTCAATTGCTCAGTAGAAAATAATTCTATTTAGGATAAGGATTCAACAATTCTGTTGAAAATAATTTTCCTGGATCAAGGAGTTAACACTCTTCTATTTGAAATTAACATGTTTATAATTAAAATATCAGCTTTTATATATTTCGTTAGAAACGTTAGTCAAACGTTAGTCAAACATCCAACAGTTTTTTTTTATTGAACTCATTTGTTGAAAATTTATATTTCTGCTGTTTAAATTCAAATATTTTGTGAAAAATTTGTCCTTTTAAGTTGGAAACTATACAATCTACTTGAAAATTAAAGTGTTTGGTTGAAAATCATCTTTTTGTTAAAAATTAATATTTTTGTTAAAAAATCAAACTAATTGTTTTATATTTGAACATTTATTAAAAATTATACGATTTGGTAGAAGGGTAACTTTTTGTGACAAATTATTTTTTAGTTTTAAAAATTTTACTTTCTTTTAGATAATTTGTCCTTTTAGCTTTGAGATGAAACAATTTTAATAAAAATTGATGACTTATATTAAAATTTTTTTTTGGTGAAAGATTAATTTTTTTAGTGGAAAATCCATCTTTCCTGTTAGAATTTCTACTATCCAATTAAAAATGTATACTTTTTGGTTTGATAATCAAGCCGTTTTTTACAAAATTACTTTTTCTTTATTACAAATTAATTTTTTGTCTGAAAATCTTGGTATTCCATTTTGAGTTAAACTTTTTTTCTTTATTGGGTAAATACTTAACTATCAGGTCCAATGTTTATGCATTGAGTTGAAAATTAGTTCATTTAGGTAAAAAAATTAATTTTGTTGGTTAAACATTGATCTATTTGTTTAAGGATTAAATTTTCATGTTAACATATCGTTTTTTTTTTAATTGTCCTTTGATGAAATTTTAAGGCCTGATTAAAAATTGATCTTTGTAGATTTAAAATTAGGGTATCTGATAAAAAATTTTACTGTATTGTTGGAAGTTCAATTATTTTTGGACAACTATTTTGTTCAAAATTTGTCTTTTTGTATTGGAAATTATTTTTTTTTGGAAGATAAGTCATTTTTCTTGGTTAAAATTTCCTCTTTTTTGTTTTAGAATAAACTGTTCTTTTAAAATTAAATTTTTCGGGAACGTTACAGCAGCGCTACTCTTCTTCACATACGTTAGGGTACTGAAAAATATTTGGGCCAACTACTCAATCAGTGAGAAATGGCACTTCTATTTTCTGAGTTGATGCTGATGTTTTATTATTTAGCACGACAATTTCGTTAGCTGCCGTTGCTGTTCAATAAGTACCAGCATTTAAGAAAGTAGTAGTCTTAACAAATGAAATGGCCTACCATATCTCACAAACCTAATAGTTGAGCTAACAAAATCTTTTTTTTCTGATTGTGTTACTTATTTTGTGGACGTTCCTTATTTATAATACAGAGATAATACATTTTCCCTTTGCTACCTCATACACACAAAATAGGATTTTCACTCGCAATCTTAAGTTTCTGTTTGCTTCGTTTGCACAAGAATTGTCAAAGTTCATGATTTTGCCCTAAGTTATGATTGCACACGTGACTGAAGCATAACACAGTAGCTTGAAGGGATGCGGAAGATCATTCGCAATGGTGATTGTAATTGGTCGTTGCTCTTTGATTAAAGTGCCGTTGGCAAACTGCTCGTCAAGCAAGTTCATTAGGATGCAAGCCTTGTCTGTTGTGTCTTCTCACTGTCGTTGAATCAGTCAAACCCGAATCTTCTACTCCAGGTTGGTCCAGATTCCTAACACAATTCACCTGGTTCGATTCCATACCATTCGGGCGCGGATCTAGATAAATAACAATTTAAGGGTTCCTTTTTGTTGTCTAAAAAAGCATAGGTTTTTTCCTTAAAATTATATCTTTAGGTTAAGCAAATGGACATTTTGTTGCTTTTCGTAAAAATGAGCGTTAAAAAGCGGGCTGGCATTCACCAACTGACCCGATAAAAGTTTTGCAGACCGGCTCCAACGGCTGCTCTATCTACGTTTTTTTAAAAGGATTTGAAATAATCAAAAATATTTTAAAAGATTTAAAAGGATTTACACCGATCTCAAGGAATCCCATAAAATCTCCAAGGATTTGAAGTATTTCAAGAAACATCTGTAGCTTTTAAATGTTTTAAAACACTTGAAAAGGTTTTAAGGATTGCACGGCAATCCAAGGAATTGCACAAAGAAAAATTGAGGCATTTAATAATATTTTAAAGATTTTAAGGTCTTTTTAATAATAAGGAGAAAATAGAAACGCAAAGAATTTTATAATTATTAATGGATTTAATAATATTTTAATGAATTTTAAAGAACTCATTTACATTAATAGAGGGGTTTTACAGGATTTCGAAGATTTAAAAAAATTTTTTAATATTTTACAAATTTTGATACTTATTTGTTTTGTAGATTGTGTTGTTTGCCAAAAAACGTAATGTTTATGTTTTTAATGTAACGTATGGAAATAAACAAAAAAATACGCGTTCTATTGAAAAGTGATTCATAACATATTTATGGATCTTTTTTGGGTTTAGAATTTTGGTCTACACTTTTTTTTCGTATTTTGCATAGTTTAACAGTAAAATGGAATGTTTTATTTCTTATTATATTTTGTGCGATCGAAATTTAAATTTTTGATTCACAAAAAAAATTAAAAATTTCAAGAAGGACCTTTTGAACTGCACACTCGAAATGTATACGTGCACAGATGATACCATAATAACGGTTGACGTGTACAGATGGCAGGGTCTTAACTGTGCACGTCGAAATGTAGACGTGCAAGGATTGTATTTTACTAACGGTTCACGTTCAAAGATGGGATACACCCAAGTGTGCACGTCTCAATTAATACGGCCATATTTTTAACTTGCAAGTCCACGTGCGCAGATTAGAGGCTACCAACTCTGCATGTTTCAATTCATAATTATAAGTATGCACAAGCTCAACTGTTCACGTCAAGAGCCGACGATACAACTATGCACGTGATTGGCTACTGGAACAACTGTGCACGTGCACATATAGGACACTATCAACTGTGCACTTTGACGGTTGGTAGTACAACTGTGCACCTTGTTGCTTACTGAAAAAAATGTGCATATGCACAAATAGGACACTTCTGACTGTGTACGTCGACATTTAGACGTGCACATATGCCTAAATGTCGAAGAGCACAGATGATACACAACTAAATTCTAACTTGCACAGATGGAACACTTCTAACTTGCACAGATGGAACACTTCTAACTGTGCAAGTCTTAATTAAAACGGTCGGGTTTTTAATTGACAATTATACGTGCACAGATAAGATACTTCCAACTGTGCACGTCTCAATTAATACGATCGTAATCATTAAGACATCCACAGTTGGAAGGGTACCATCTGTGCACATGCACTCTTAAGTGGAGAATCGAACCTTATTGATGAAGATGTGCAAAATTAAAAGGGTATAAGAAGTACCTGCACATGTGGACTTTTGAGTTGATAATCTGATGGTAATAATTAAGACGTGCAAATTTGAGAGGGTACTATCTAGGTATGTGCACTTTTGAATAAAAAAATCTCAACCTAATAATTGATAAGACTACATTCGGGTGTCTTTCAAATATGTAATCGTACTTGTAAGTTAAACATATAATTGTAATAATTTAGACATGCTAAGTTGGCAAGGTATTATCTGTACATGTGTGGACTTGTAATTTTAAAATCTGATCATATTATTCAAGTCCTACACAGTTGAGAGGGTATTATCTGTGCACTAGGACTCTTAAGTAAAAAATCTGTTCGCTTATGAAAACTTGCACAATTAGAAGTCTCTCAATTAGGCACATGCACGGTTGGCAATCTCCTATCTTTGCATGTTTACAGTTTAGAGTTCCCTATCTGTGCGCGTGTACAGTTTTGAGTCTTCTATATGTGCATGTGAACTTGTAAGTGAAAAATATGATTATATTGATTGAGACGTCCACAGTTTCGAGTATACTATCTGTGCACGTGTAGAGCTTGGAGTCTTCTATACGTGCATATGGACTTTTAAATAAAAAATATGATCGTTTTAATTGAAACGTGCACAGTTGGAAGTATTCTATCTGTGAACGTGACTTTTAAGTAAAAAATACGATCGTATTAACTAAGAATTGCAGAGTTCGTAGTATCCTATCTATGCACGTCGATTTGTAAGTTGATAACCTGATCGTATTATTGCGACGTGCACAATTTAGATTTTTCCATCTATGCACGTAAAACGTTAGGTGGGTACCACCTGTGAACGTTTAAATGTGAATGTGCATAGTTGAGAGTGT
>JAUELO010320218.1:0-14969 GCA_032357855.1 Amphibolips quercusostensackenii | reverse complement strand
TTTGAGTCAGGTATAAAAAAATTGATCTCCCGACTCACCACCTGCATTAAGAGGGATGGCGACTACGTGGAAAAATAACTTACGTATATACAATTGTAACCATGAAATTAAAAAAAAAAATTTTCAAGTATACGAAAATCGAGTACACTTACTTTCTGGACATGCCTCATACTACAGATATCTGTTGGGTATTTCCGGGATATTCGTACAAGGCAGAAATTTCTGTATGTTTGCGATACTCATGAGATATCCTCGGATGTTTTTTAGAGGCTTCTTGGATATTCAAATGTCCAACATGAGATATCTGGAGGATTTCAATACCTCATGTTGGACATTTGAATATCCTAGAAATGGCCAAAAAATATCGGAGGATATCTTTGAGTATCTCAGACATACAGAAATTTCCACCTTGTGCGGATATATGCATGCGCACTATGCAGACTCGTAATTATAGATATTTTAAGCATTGATGTTTTTAGTTACAAATGTGTACTTCTTGGTAGTAAATAATCTTTCTGGTTAAAATTTTTCTTATTTTAGTTGAAGGTTACTCATTTCCTTGTAAATTTATTACTTCCATTAAAAATCAATTTTTTTCAGAATTCTTTTTTTTAGCTAATGATACAAATGAGATTAAAATTTTATCTTTTTTAGTTGGACTTTCAACCGCTAGGTGTAAAATGTACTCAAAATTCACCAATTTGGTTAAAATTTGTTTTTACATTTAACTGAAAGCTCTTTCTTGCTTAAAAGTTCCCTTTATTTGTTGGAAATTAATTTTTTCTGGTTAAACATTAACTGTTTGTCAAAAAACTAATCTTTTTTGGTTGACAATTCAACCGCTTTGTTATAAATTCGTTTTTTGTCTGTTTAAAAATTAAATTTTTTAGCTTTAAATTCAAATATTCCATTTCTAATTAAAACGTGATATTTTAGACAGAAAATTAGTATTTTGTGGTAGAAGAATAATCTTCCTGTTTGAAACTGATTTATTTTAATGGAGGATTGATTATTTCATTAAAAAATTATCCCATTATTTGAAAATATTACTATTTTGTTAAAAATTCATTTTTTTTTTTTGCTTCAACATATTTTTTAAAATACAAATTTAACTACTTTATTTTTTGTCAACAATTTATATTTTCTAGTTAAAAATAAAAATGTTTGATTAAAAATTGTTTTTTTTTAGTTGCAAATTTAACTATTTGGTGGAAAATCTACATATTTTGTTCAAAATTCCTTTTTTTAAATTTAAAATTAATTTTTTTAACTGAAAAAGTAACTTTATCCATTTTTCGGTTAAATACTCATATTTTTTAGTTGGAAATTTATGTATTCTGTAGAAAATTTATCGTTTCTGCTTGAATTTTAATTAATTTTTAAAAAAAGTCATCCTTTTTGATTTGAAAATCAAGTATTTGGTTGAAAGTGAACTTTTTTGTTGGAAAGTCATATTTTCATGTTGGTTTAGAGATTCCTCTTATTTAGTCATAAATTAAACTATTTTGTTCAAAATAGATTTTCATTTTGAACATTTCACCTCAAATTAAACTATAATTTTTGTGGTAAAAATTCCTCTTTTTGAGGTGGAAATTCAAAATTTTTGTTAAAAATTCATACCTTTTGTTGCCAGTTTTTTTACCTGAAATTATAAAAATTTAGACCGTTTGTAATTGAATTTAATTCAATATAGTAGCCATATTCATTTTATTTTTTAAAACCTTATTCCCCTGTTTAGAAAAATCACCTCTTTACCCTTTTTTAAGCATTTTGACATGTGAAGATTGTTATTTATACAGTAGAAAAAATGTCTTTTTTCAGTTTAAGTAAGACTTTACTATTGCAATCAACAAAATCATAAAAATAACTAATTTATCAGTTGAGATCCTTAGCATTGATTTAGTTAGTTAAAAATCAACTAATTTTGAGGTCAGTCTGTGGGGTGAGATTGATTCAAAAGTTATTAAATTGAATGGGAGAGGAAACCCAATTAACAAATGGGAAAGCAAAGTACAGTCGAACCTGGATTGCGTAAACATGGATTCCGTAATTCCAGGAATTGATGCCGCGCCGCGATCTATTGTGAGAGCCGTGGCGGGGCTAAGAAGGGGAGGTCATTAACTGTCAATCAAGTGCACTCAAGCGTGAAAAAACAGGAGCGTAGCAATAAAGCGCTGTACCTTAACGTCCTAACTGGGTAACTGCGTCATTACGTTGAATCACTCTCAAACCGCAAGGGCACGCGCGTTTACATCGCTAATAAGCACAAAAGCAGACTCTCATTGAACAACAGTGAGGCTCCAAAGACAACTAAAGCTGACTGAAACTGATCGGATATCAGGTTATTTCGTTTTATCCAGTAATGTTAACCGACCGTGACCTCAATTGCGCATGCACCATAATGCGCGAGTTGATAAAGTCGCTGTCTGTTGGTATCACTGGATAAGCAAACTCGTGCGTATCTCGAAGTTAATACCGTTATTGGAGCAATTTTAATGAACAAGGGCAGTAAAAATCAAGCTATTTTAATCAAAAATGTTATGCTACGGCTTAAAATTAATTATTTACTATAAGATTTCCTGTTAATAATCAATTGAAATTCAAAGTCTTTATGATAGTTCCAAATTGGTGGCGCTGCGCACGTCGTAGCTATGCCCACTCTATATTTCCTCTACGACGTTTTCAGACGTTTTGTAATTTAAAACTGTCAAGTGCTGACAAGAGATTTGTTGGAAAATAGTGATGTGTTTTTGTACACTGCTTTCTTCAAAGGGTTTAAGCGTGGGAGCGACAGAGGTTATTCAGTATCCGAAACGATTATACAAGAGAAAGCTCTCATATTAAACGAGATGCTGAGCAACCCACAAAAGTTTCAAATATGCGAGCAGGTAAAACCTTTATTTTAACGTGTAACAGCAAATCTTCCTCTGTATTTCCGTTGAATATTTAGTTTCTCTTTTCTCCGTATTAGAAATAAGATTTTTAAAATATTTTGTAGTGAGCAGAAAATCCACGGGAAATGCTTCATCATACGCCCCTGACTGTTTTCCTTCCAGGGGTCCTTTCTAGTTATTTACGCCAGCCCCGAATCCAGTCTAACAACCAGGTTCGACTGTAACTAGATTTAAAATTTTTGGTTTATTTAATTTTATGTTAATGAAAACAGCGAAAAGAGTGTTGATTTTTTTCATTTCAGTTTTTCTCACCCGGACAAAATTTTTCTTACACTTTTTGTCACTTGGTTTCAGTACACAGAGGTATAAAAAAGAAAAACTTTGTTAACTTGTAATGTTAACTGCCCATAAACAAACTGTATTAACCGATAATCGACATTAGGGGGTATTCGTCTCCAAAGTATATTTCCGCTCTGAAATTTCTTACTTTCATCGTTAAGATGGTACGTGGTTATTCAAATTTAGGATGGAATGTTATTAATTAATTCTATCAACAAATCATATGAAGAATGAACATTACAGACATTTGTAGGCAGATACAAATAGTTTGTTTTTGTAGTCATGATGTAATTATATTATCAATAATGTTTTTTGAAAAAATCTGATCATTTATTATTATTTGTTTACTTCATAAACGAATGATACGAACAAATGCATATTTTAGACGTTTTTAAGCGAAAAGTAATCTTTCTTTTCTGACCACTGAAGGTGTATTGACAATGTTGCTTTCTGAAAAAATTGTGCTATTTATTAATATTTGTTTATCTTATAAACAAATTATGCCATAAATATACGTCTTTCGCGTTCTTAGGCGTAAAGAAACCGTATTTTCTTGTATTGTTTTTTCAATTATATTGAAAATTATGTTTACAGAATGACATTTACCATTTTTCTCTATTTGTTTATTCTTGAAACAAATTATACAAACAAATGTAAATTTTTGGCATTTTTGGACAAAAAGAAATTTTGTTGGTTTTGTCGCTTTTTGTTTTTTTTTTCATTAATAAGAAGGTAATTTGAAACAAATCTAACATGAGTTATTCTTAGAAATACAAGTATCGCAGAAAAAACTAAATTTAAAATCATATTGCATGTGAAATTTTCTGCTGTTCAAGTTTACATGCTGTTTGGGAAAAGTTTTTCCTACGATGGAATGAAAGCTGTCGTCTGCTTCTTCCTTACTTTCTTTGCCTCACTGTGCAGCGCCTTGATATCTTCAATATCTTTTTAAATTCTTTTTGAAATGTTTGAATATTTGAACAAATAAAATTAATAAGTCGATAAAATTTTATTCTCAGGATTTCAGGGAAAATTTATATTATTTTTTAATTATTAAAAAAAAATATTCAAAAAGATGAAAAGAAATTTTAAATGATTTTTTGCAATTTCAGAAAAGAATGTGGAAGGTTTTTGAGAAAAAATCAATTTTGTAAGAACTAAAGTTTCACAAATAATCCGATTAGTCTAAGAGATATTTAGAAGTTCTAAAAGGATATAAAGGTTATTTTATTTAAAACAAAACGTCGATTTTTAAAGATTTTAAATAACAAATTTTAAAGCTCTTTAGTAATTTTAAGAAATTTTAATCAATTAAAAAAATTTCTCAAGACTTCTGTGAAAATTGTGAATGATTGTTTATTCTACAACCTTTATTTTAAGAGAATATTCCAAAATATTTCAAAACATTCCTAACGATATACAAAATAATTTTTTTTTAATAGAAAGAATTTAGGGCGATGTTGTTAATTTTGCAGAATTTATTCATAATTTTAGGAAAAATGTAAATAATTTTAAAAGATATTTAGAACTTTTAAAAAAAATTCAAAATATCTTAAACGAAACTGTAGATTTTTGCAGATTTCGAATAATTAAAAAGACTATAAAATATAACAGAATATTTCAAAAATTGTCAGACATAAATTCCGGAGATTTTAAAACAATTCTAGAAATAATGCGACTCAGCTTTACAGATACTTAGAAATCTTTAGAATTTTAAAGAGATCTAAAATATTTCAAATTTAAAAAGACTTATAAACATTTGTAACTGTTTTTAATTTGAAGTCTTCAAAATTTTTTATAAATTTTCTTGAGAAACTTAGAAAAATTATATTTGGATAACCTTAAAGCAAATAAAGAAAGAGAATTAAAAAATAATCCTTTGAAATTTTCATTTTGTGTATAAAATAATTTTTTTTTTTAAATTATAATCTTCGCAGTTTTTTTTTATTCTAGTCTGAAAAATATTTTTTAGTTGTACAAAAAACAATTTTAATGTGAATTCGTCTTTTTGGTTTGAAATCTCATCCCTTATAATGAAAATTTCTTCATTTTTCATCAAAATCGAAAATGTTTAGATTAAATCAAGATGTTCAGATTAAGATCTTTTTTGGCTGTGGATTCAACCATTTTGTCAGAAATTCAACTTATGGTAGAAAGCTTGCTTTTTTCTAACAAAATCAGTAAAACTTTACAAATGATTAGTGAAATCCCACAAATTTTCATTCTTGTGAACACTATTGTGAAGTTATAGCAGAAAAAAAAATTTTTATGCAATTTCGCATTTTTTGGATAATAAAATAATACACCTCTAAAATATGTAAGCCAAAAAAAAAGAAAATATTTTTTCAAACTTTCCAAGGATATTACATTATTTTAGAAAATTTTATAATATTTCTACATTATCAAATATAACAGGTTTAAGAAATAGAAAAATTGATTAACTCATTTCAAGCGGATTTTGCAATCAGTTCAAAGACACACTTCTTCATTTTTGTATAGCCATGAATACTGCATAGTCATACTGATAAAGTTTTACATCTCCTTCTATTTGTACCTTTATGAATGTCAAATGTTTCTTTATACATAAACACGCAATTTTCATATGATAATAGCTGCCAGTTTGTAAGTCATAGGCTGACCTCTTTTTTAAACTTAAAATTAATGGAACAAAAAAAGTGGATTCCTACTTTTATCGATCGCCGATAATTATTTTGATTTATGTAATTTTACAACTACTTTAATAACAGCTATAAACATTCAAATATATTTAATACATTATAAATGCATTAATTAATTAAAATGTACTTAATTTATCGATATGGTTTACTGATTGTCGATAATTAAGTAAAATGATCAACTTTTTCAAATGAATGATTATCATGCGCAATAGAATATTATTTTTTATGATGCGTAAGAGATGAATGACAAATAGTTTCAGGGTTATTACTGGTTTGAATTTAGTTGCGATAGGTCAAGCCTATATGTGTCCCTAAGACACTTATTGAGGTAATAATAACTGCACAGTTGTCCACATTAATAAAAGGTTATTTCATTAGAGTTTTCACTCTACAAAAGAAATGACGACGCGTCGGTTGACGCGTGTCGTACGAAACGAGAAAAACGTGTTTCTTCCGCGAGCTGTCTTGGACGAATCCCTGTGTCCTGCTATTCCAAGGACTACTTGCTTGCTAGGTTCGCGTGGAAGATAAAGTCGACGCGGCGCAGGCGTGAGCATGCGCGGTTCTTTCCCACTCAAGTGAGTTGAGGATAAGGGTGCTGAGACCCTGTGACATACCCTATATAGTGTCAGTTCGTGGCGCCACCTCAGTGCCGCGTTATAAAGTACAATTTATGTATTTTTAGTGTGCGATTAACTCGCTTAAAACACGAATGGAAACAAAATATAAAGTGAAAATTATTTAAATGTTTTAGTTAATTACTATTCATGTTGTTAACTAATTATTTAATATATATGTACATAATATATATGTATATATTACTGTTTAAAGCTTCCTATTTTGTGAACTAATTAATTAATTATTAGCTCATTAATTGTTTTCACAAAATTAAATTACACAAAGCTTTTATTTTAATTTGTTACAATTTAACACACAAATTCATTTTTAAGTTTGAGGACATGTAATTGAATATTGGCTATATAATTTGTATGATAAAAGTTTATTTATATTTATAATGCCTCTATTCCAATGATGTAATTTTTGGCAAAGTTTATCATGTTAGGATATGATTATCTAAATTTAATATTTTAAATTATATCCATATATGTTTTTAGAATTTTTTTTGGAATTAGTATGAAAGGTTATTAATAATACAAATTTTCAGAAATGCAACTTTGAATTTAATTGAATGATTCAATGAAAATAATGTTCAATGATATTTATGTTGTGAACTGATTGACTAATTATTAATTTATTCTTTTTGAATTTACATTTTCTAAGGATAGTTCAAAAAGTTATTGAAAAATAAATTTTGTAAAAACGAAAGTTTGAATTCAAAGAAAAAATACAAAGTAAAAATTATTTGAATTTCTTAATGAAAATTATAAATTGAAGCTTATTATTTTGTGAACTGGTTAATTAATTATAAGATAATTGAATTTAAAAAAAGTCAAATAATATGAAGTTGAATTTTAATTATTTTTAATTGCGTAAAATATATTTATTGTTTACATTAAGGTTATGTAATTAAATATTAGCTATAATTTGTATGATTAAAGTTTATTTCTTATTTAAAACACTTTCATGACAATTAAATAATTTTTTAAAATGTTTGCGATGCTGTAAAATGATTATCTATATTCAATTTCAAAAATGATACCTAAATATGTTTCAATTTATTCTAAAATTAATATAAAAGTTTATTAATAAGTTAAATGTGTAAAGCAAGTACAATTTCAAATGACAAAGATATATATATATATATATATATATATAGTGTGAAAAATGTTCGAATGTATCAATGAACTGTTTAATTTATTATTGGCGACATAATTTTGTTGGAATTATTAGATTACATAAAGATTGAATGTTAATTGTGTTTCAATTGAGAGTCACATGTTGATTATTTACTCCTACGTATTGTAATTTAATATTGGCTGTTATTTTTACAATAAAATTTTGTTTTTTCTCTAAGATACTTTTATAACATTTATATATATTTTTTAAGTGTTTGTGATGATGTTAAATAAGTATCTCAATTCAATTTTATTTGAATGTTCTACTAGAAATAATTGTTTGATGCTTTTCATGATGTGAACTGTTTAATTAAATATAAACTAATTCTATTAAAACCTAAATTTCTTGGAATTAGTTGAAAGGTTATTATTAAATCAAATTTTCAGAAATTAACATTTCTTTAAAAATAATTTACTGGCTATTGTTTGTATGTTGAACTTCATGAAAAATATGTCTTCAGATATTATTTAGTAATTTCAGTAACAAATTATTTAATAAAATTTCCATTACGAACATCTAATGTCAACAAAAATAATTTTATTTCTTAATTGTCGTTCAATTATGTTGTCAGAGCCAGAAGAGTCTTATTTAAAAAAAAAAAAAAGTGATTTCATAAAACTTAACAAAAGTAAAACAATTTTTAATGAAGTTTTAATTTTTGTTAATCACTTCCCTGAAGCATGGAGAAGTGGATTTAATTTATCGCCGAGATAAACACAAAAATCGAGAGGCATGTATCTGAATATAATTTTTAAAATTATAGGTATTAATGTTTTAATAATTCATCAATGTAGTATTTTGATGCTCTGATTCACAAAAATGGCATGAAAAAAAAAATTTCATGAAAAAAAATAAATTATGCAATTCAATTTTTTTAAATTGAATATGTAAAAATCAAATTTCTATTGCAGTTCAGAATTCACGTCAAAACTCCAATGATGTGTAATATCATAATTTTTAACATTTAAAAAGTTATAAAAAGAAAATTAGGATACAATTAAATAAGTAACCAAACAAAATTCAAAATTTCACAGAATAAAACAAAATATAAAATTTGATCTTTTTTATGAATTTCCATAATTTAAAGAATTATTTAGAATCATTGTGGGGCTGATGTATTATTAAAATCAAAAAAAGATACATAAACAAATAGGAACTCAATTCAATAATCCTTTTATATGCAATATAAAGAATTCTAACATTTCAAAATTTATAAAAGGGAAATTGTGAAATTAAATAAATAAGAAAATATGTCATCATGCAAACTTTAGGAAAGAAAATACAAATTTCACTCAAGATATTTATTAAATATGGTTGAATTTTTCATGTACAATTTTATTTCGTGAAATTTTTGCTGTTGAATATTTTTGTTGTTTTGTTCAGTTATATAATTTCATAGTGTGCCTTTTACAATTTTTTAACTGTTAAAATTTATGAAATTAAATATTGACGGATTATTGAAATTAGTTAAACTTTTAGTCAAGAGAGAAAAAAAACAACCAGATTGTTCAAATTTTAAGTCAAAAAGGCCAGCTTTCAACAAAAAAAAAAATAAAATTTTTATTCAAAAATATAAATTCCTAGTGAAAAATGTAATAGATAAAATATAAAAAAGACAAATTTTCAATTAGATTGTTTAACTCAAAACCAACGTAATTAATTTTTAACAAAATACATGAATTTTTATCTAAAAAAGATTAATTACAACCAAAAATGAACAGTTAAATTTTCAATTAAGATAATTAATTTTCAGTTAAAAAAACAAATTTTTAATTGCAAAAACTAATTTTCAACGATAAAGATGAATTCTCAACTCAAAGTTTAAAAATTGATATATTTCCAACAAAAGAATTTATTTTAAAATCCAAAATAGTTTAATTCAACCACAAAACTGATTTTCAACAAAATAGTTGAATTTTTAATCGAATGAAATGATGTTCTTTTAATATCGTTTAATTTCGAACAAAATATTTTAATTTTCAACCAAATAATAAAATTTTCAATACAAAAGATGAATTTTCAACTAAAATAATTTGTATAATAACTGAAATAGTTAGTTTTCCGGTTAAAAAATTCACTATTGATCAGAGAAAAATGAATATTTAACCCTGAAATTATTTGTATATTTTTTTCTATGTGTTTTTATAGAATATAGAATGAATTTATTAAATTTTGAATAAATGATCGCACTGTATAATTTATAGATGCATTACATATAAAAATTAAAGATCAATTAAATTAATATTAATAATAATATTAATAATTTAAGTGAAACTGTTTATTTTATTTAAGATCTTTATTTTCTTGAAATTTTAAAAAATTTAATGTAAAATATTTATAGTTGTTACGTGAATTTGTCTAATTTTATATTATATAACTGATATATTTTTATTTGTTTAGAATAAAATTTATGGTATTTAGTAAATATTATTCTCTTTTTCACCATTGATATTTTTCTAAACAGTTGCAGAACTCACGAGTTATTTAAACTCAAAAAAATTAATGATTATTGAAAATTTTATTATATGATACAGGATTTTAAAAGTTATACTAACTTATAAAGTAGAATTTTTAAAATGACCTATTTTCATTCATGAATAATTATCCTTGTAAGTCTCATATAAATTTTATTTAAATTAAGCAATGTTTCATGAAGCAGAAAAAATACAGCAACAATTATTGCAATTATTAATTTAATGAACAAAATTATTAAATTTTCAGTTGGGAAAATTATTTTTAAATAAATAATGAATTTTTAATAGAAAAGTTAAATTTTCAAACAGATAGATAGATCTTTAAATAATAAAATGAATTTTTAAAAAAGAAGTTTAATTTTGAACCAAGTAATTAAATTTTCAATCAAGAAGATTAATTTTTTGACAGAAAAAAGATATGAACTAACAATAAAATGCATACATTTTTTACCAAAAATAGCGTAATTAAATATACAGTTAAAAAAATTAAGAAACAAACATTTTTTCAAATAGTCAAATTTTGAGAAAGAAAAATGTTTCTTAATTAATTAAGAGTAAATGTAACTATTCCATTTATTCTACTGATTGAATTAGTTGAAACCCCATATTTTTTTATTAAAAACTTTATTATTTGGTCAAAAATTTAATAATTTTGTTCTAAATTCAACGATTTACAAAAAAAAAATCTTATTCGGTTAAAAATTTAACTGTTTTGTTGAAAAATAGATCTTTAGTTAAATTGAACTATTTTTGATTGAAAAAATTTTTTTTTTAAATATATGAACTATCACACTTTTACTTAAGGGCTTATATTTTTTCGTGAAAAATTAATTTTCGCAATTAAAAATTAGTTTTTTTTAATGATAATTAATTTTCTTTAAATTTAAAATGTAACTATTAAATTTTTGGTTGAAATGAATCTTTTTAAGTTGAAAATTCATATAAGTTGTTAAAAGTATTCTTTTCTTTGGTCTCAAATTCAACAATCTTATTGAAAATTCGTCGTTTTTTGTTAAAACTGTGTCTATTACATGTTTGATTGAAAATTCATCTTTTTGGATAAAAATATCATTATTTGGTTCAAAATCAATTTTTTTCTTGAAAACTCGCCCTTCTGGCTAAAAACTTTTACATTTGGGTTTATTTTTTTCTCTTTGGACTGAAAGTTTAATTATTTTAATAAAAATTTATTTTTTGGTTCAATAAAACTGTTTTTCATTAAAAATTAAACTATATTTTGGTTGTAATATCAACTATTGCATTTTGCGTTAAGGATTCACCTTTTTCCGTAAAAAATTAAATTTATGTCTTTTTTTTTAATTTGTCTTTTTTGGTAAAAAATTTTGTTATCGGTTGAAAATTTATCTCTATCGATTCAAATTCAACTATTTTGATAGAAAATCATTTTTTTTTTGAAATTTCAAATATTATATATTTTTGATTTAAAAGTAAACTTTTTTGGTTGATCTTTTGTCTGTCTTGACTAAAAATTTAATTATTTTGTTGAAAAATGTTTTTCGGTTGAACTTACCTGTTTTTACTTTAAAATAACTTTTTTTTTTTAAATATCCAAGATGACATTTTTTTGTTCAGAGGTAATCTTTTTTCGTTCAAATTTGTTTTTCAAATTTGTCTTTTTAGGTTGAGCTCAACTGAATCGGATTAAAAATGAAAATTTTTTTTGGTTAAAATTTCAAGCATGGCCTTTTTCATTGAGAGTTCATCATTTTTTCTTCAAAGTTGAAATTTTATGTATGTTACAGATTAATCATTGTAGTTAAAAATGCATCTCTTACGTTATTAACTTAACCGTTCTGTTGAAATTTTTAATAGTACCTATTTATTTTTTAGATGAAAAGTCAACCTTTTGATTTGCGGTTTGAAATTCATATTGCTTAGTTAAATGTTTAGCTATTTGTTTGGGTATTTATCTTTAACATTTAACAATTTATGTATTTTGTTAAAAATTCAACATCTATTAAAAACTTTGCTGTTGTTCTTAAAATATTGTAAATCTTCTTGAAACGGAAGTCTTAATTAGGTGAACCTGAAGAAGCACTTTGCGAAAGATATAATTAATTCTCAACGCCAAAGATATTTATAGCTGAAAGTAGCACACCTTGAATTTTCTTCCACACTAAAATTAAAAATTTTCTAAAACATTCCTTGTTCTAGAAATATTAGGTGGGTCACGGCTAGCCTACGAGTTTTATTAAAAAGTGTAAAAAATATCACTCGAAAATAATAAAAAAAGTTTTTTGAAAATTAAATTTGGATATATATATATATATATTTCTAAAATACAGAAGTAACTAAAAAGGTAATGATAGTTACTTTTTTTTAGGAAATGCTATAAAGTTACGTAACGGTTACTATAAGTATTTCCTTTCAAAAAGTAACTTACCCATTACTAGTGTTTACATAAATACATTTTTTATTTAATCAATAATTTCAATTAATAATTAATATTTTGCAGTCGAGTTGGGGACTCGCATGTATCAGAATTGTAGGAAGACTAAGAGAAGTGGCATTAGACTTTAGGCGGGGAAGAAGGCTGACACGCTCTCTCTCTCTCTCTCTCTCCTTATTCTAACCGGCCTTGTGTACGCTAGTGTATTCGCACGGGAGGTGCAGCCACGTCGGTCATGAACATGCATATAGGTATCACTTATGTAGGGTGTGTGTAGTATTTCTGGATAGTATAACCACACCTAAAATATTTTCTCCTTAAGTGGGGAGGCCCTTGGTCGCTTTATTTAAAGCGACGTTTAGGTGCCCCCCACTCCGAGGCAAAACATTTACCGTGTGTCAATTGTGCTACCGGAATGCGACTTTTTGAACTCCGCGGGCGTCTCGGAATGGTGGAGTAAGGAAGAAAACATGTGTCCTCTTCGTCACTCCTTTCTGCGACGCCTGCGCTGTTGAAAAGATCGTCGTCTGTTACCATCACTGCGTGTGGTTATACTATCCGAAGGCTCAATTGCCCATCCCCGCAAGACCCACCGCACCGTTACAACATATGTTGAAAAAAATTTTACTTCTCTCGTACACGTAAAGATTGAATTAAAATATTTCAAACATATTTCGACAAATATTTTAGCTCCTAATCTAATACAGATTTGCAAAAGAATTATTACAGCTTGAAATTATTACAGATTAAATTTAAATCTTTTAAAAGTATTTTGGCAAAAATTACAGTTTATTCTTTAATAAGGATTTGTAAAAAAATTAATTATCACAGTTTGCGCTGCAATTTTTTTTAACATATGTTATAAAAATGATAACATATGTGACAAAAAGTTTCAGTGAAATTTACTTAATCAGTACACGTAAAGAATAAAATGAAAGCTTTGAAACATATAGCACAATTTTTTCGAAACACGCACAATGATAATAACATATGTTTCACCTGTTTTAAAGTGAAATTGCAATTTTTGAATACATTCGATATCTGGATGCAAGATATGCTACTGTTTGATTGATTTTATATTATATAATATTCTACTTACGATTTGAATTCACAGATATTATAAAAGTGAGAAGCAGGATGAAGAAAGAAATCTCCATGTTTTTCGTTTGACTGAAATACTTTTGATAGAGTTTCTACAGCTGCAAATAACAAGATTTTGCTTACGTGTCCTACTTGCTTTTATACTAGCAATTATCACATTATTGACAAAAATGATTATATTCATATAGGTGGGGAAATAAAGCGGTAGAAATAAGCTATTTCGTAAAATGTGTTTTTCTTTCTGTGAAATAGAAAATCATTGTTTACTATCCTTGGAAATGTCGAAAGCAACTGAACTGTTGCTTTCATAATTTTTAGTCTCATTAATTTTCTTTAGTTCAATTTTTTGTCATTGTTCACCGTTTTTAGAATGCAAGATTAGTTGAGTTATTGAAACGAATGTCCCATTTCTTAAAACGAATTGACATTTTGAATGTGTCAAAGGATTTAAATTACAATTTGTAATAAGAAAGATCCTTATTGTTAATTCTTTAATACTTCAAACTTAAATCAAAATTTTTTAAAAAATTGGAGACACAAAATTATTAACATTTAGCTACCGAAATTGGATATAACAGAGAAATCATCCGGCATGCATTTTAGGAATTGAAATTATATTTCGTGAATCAATATGTATTGTTATATATGTGTATATATTTGATTATTATATTATATTTTATTATATATATATATATATATATATATATGTTTTTGGTGTCATACTTAGAGAACGACTAGTCCACTGCTGAAGGCTGCTGTCCTTCACAGTATACACTAACCAAATGACACGCTGAGAGCAAAGGCGAACTAAAAAAAAGAAGTACGCAAAAGCAAAGCAAAAACATGCACAAGCAAAAACGACCTAACGAAAGGCGAGAGGAAAAACGAGCTAAGAATGAAGGGAGAAGGTTCCCCCACTTTGCTCCTGTACACTATGCGCCGGAAATGCACGAGGACGAACCCGAGCTCACCCAAATTCACTATTCTATTTCTCTCATTCTCTAGCTTCTGGCTATTCCCAGTTTTTAAGTTGATTCATTAATAAAGGTGGCCGCTGGACCGGGGAACCAAGAAATGACAAGGAAATGACAGTGAATTTATTTTTTGACTAGGTATTTTACATATCTTTATAAAAAAATCTGTCCAGCTTTTATTTTAACCATTTTTCAAATAATTAGTTAAACTTTTAGCTTTTTAGATTATTATATCAATTAATTCAAAATGCATAATTTGAAAATATTTCACTTGAAATATTTTCCATTTTAGATTTTAATTT
>JAUELO010319824.1:0-14972 GCA_032357855.1 Amphibolips quercusostensackenii | reverse complement strand
TGTGCAATGAAATTCATTCATAAGCATTTTAATCTAATGAAATGCACCTATACATTATTTAAATTAACAGATTTAATGCTTTCATGATAATTCATCGTAATAAAAATAAAAAGTTGTGTTTCGTATTTCAATCGTGTGCAAAACAGGAAAGGTGCAGATGCATCAGAGAAGTTATTTGCTTTGTATAAAATTAGCGTCTCTCCTCCCCTTTTGTCAAATGTCAACTTTCGAAACCTTCTTGACCCGGAAAACAAGTTTTCGCGCATCTGTTTGCCCAGTGTGTGTCTTTATGTGTCTGCAGTTTTTCAGACTGTTAGTACGTAGTAGCTAAGCTTAAGAAAACCTGAGCTTACAAAAAATGTACGTTAAAGTAAGAAAACTCTTCCCGTTTAGTTCTTCAACAATGGATATAATGCTTTTACAAAGATTCATCATAAAAAATAAAGGTGTTTCGGGTTTCAATCGTGTGCAACACTACGAATTTTGTTGACGTTCTATGAACATTGCAGGTAACTTCTTCAGGGAAAAATGTAAATTGAATTTTCAGGTTATGTTGTTCTCATACATATATATTCTCTGCGATTCCTGTGATTGGCCAGAGCACATCACGGTAAAGGCTGGTCAAACCTGGTTGGCCAATCAAGTCTTTTTTTTAAATTTTGCAAGGAAAGAAAGCCAAATTAGATTGGTATTATATACATTGCCCTTATTAATGTTATCAGGGTTTCAAAGATTTCAATATCTGTTTAATGTTTTCTTGTAAAAATATTGTATGTTTTTGTGATAACGGTTCTTTCCTCAAATAAAATGCCATCTGCTTTTTTAATATGATACTCTGCTAGTCCTGATTGCGCGGAATGTCTTAGTCTGACTTTACACTCACAAGACCAAGGAATCTCATTTACACCCGGATTACTAAAAGGTGCCTTTTTACCTTTAGTGTTCTTTAAAAGTTGTCCTATTTTCGCATGTAGTTTAAACATAATTTGAGTGTTGTCTTTGTTGAGGATGAATGCTCTGTCTGAACATTAAAAAAACACCAACAAATACAAAACACACTATATTGAGAACTGATAAGAGCACTTATTATTTGTCAAAAACGACACGACTAGGTGTTTCTTTTGCAGCTACTTTACTTTTAGTCGATTTTTAGCCAATCCTCGCTCGACGCATTGAAATCAAGTGAAACGTGTTTTGCAGTATGTGCACGGTACTATTGATTACGGTATTTAATTTTAAAAACTAGAAAAATAGAAAGACTTATTCTGACATATTTGCCATATTTCCAGGAAGGACAATAAAGTAAGGTTTAAAATAAAAAGGTCTGTGCCGCTTTCAACAATGAAAGCCGAATACATGGCCTTGTCTAACGCCTATGAAGAGGGCTTGTACCTTTAAAAAATGATCTTCGATTGGTCCTTTACAGAGTTTATTGACAGTGTTATAGTTGTACAATATGGTATTTAAAGTGCAATTAACCTCAGCAAGAGTGGCATTCATGACAAACACAGCAAGCATGTTGACTTGCGCTACCACCACTGTCGATATCTACCAGAAAAGGAAGCCATCAAAGTCAACTATCTGCCAAGCAGATAGAAAGTGTCAGAAATTTTTGCAAAAATGCTTTCTAAGTCGCGGCTTGAACATAATGTCAACCTTTTCATTTTTCAAGCAAGGTACGCAACAACTAAATCATTACATGGGCCTACAAAAAAGTAGGTTGGGCGAAAGGTCAGAGTATGGTACACATACGTATTTTGGGGCACTGAAAACGAATCTGACATCATTATTCTTCGCAGCACGTCAGGATTTTTCCGTAAATGCGGAAAATTTTTTTGTAAATCATCTTTGCAGGTATGAAATAACCCTTGTTTTTGAAATCGTCTGAAAAAAATCAGGCATGATTTGTTTTATGTATTTTGGGCGCTGAACACGAATCTGACATTAATTTTTCCCTAGCATGTCAGATTTTTCTCCTAGGCGCGAAAAATTCCTTAGAAAATCAGCTTTTTTGTGTATGAAGTTGCCCTTGTTTTTAAAATCGTCTGTAAACAGGTCAGAGTATAATATCTTGATGTATTTGGTTATCGAGATACAAATATGATATTAGTTTACTCTCATCCCGTCAGTATTTCACACTAGATGCGAAAAATTCCCTAGAAAATTAGCATTTTTATACATGAAATACTCTTCGTATTAAATTCTTCTGGAAGGCGGCCCGAAAATCATATTATAATGTATTTTTGTGTGCTTAATACAAATCTGAACTTGGTTTTGCCTCAGCAGGACAAGCTTTTACCCTGGATACGTAAATTCTCTATGAACTTAATTCTTGCGTGTATGACCAAAAATTTTTTCTTGTCGATCGCCACAGGGAAAGCACATTTGACCTAAGTTTTTTGACATTAACTAGGTTTCCATACCAAAATTATTATTTTATCATATTGTTTTTCTGGTCTTACGCACACGTTCATCACTGTAAGATCTATGAAGTGGTTTTTTTTCTCTTAGTTTTTTTTCTCTTACAATCTCTTTTCAAAATCCAGCAGAAGCCTGCCATTATATACTCATTCCATCGTCCTCGATATCAACGCTCCTTTTTATTGAAAGTCTGATGGAATCGGTTTCCCTGCTCCTCACTTAAATTTTCACAGTTGCTTAGAAAGTAATCCATATGTGCATAAAGAAAATTCAATTCGAGATTCATCAAACAATCTAGCTTCCTAAAGTTTTACCTATAGCAGACACTATTTCCCTGTAATTTTCACTTTTGTTTGTACTTAGAAAGTGTTGTACAACTTTCTCGGAACTGACCCATGTTGTCTTTCCAACATCATTTATTACATTTATAAATTTGTCATCCTTTATTATGGTGCGAATTTGTGGACTATCAAAAATACCTTCTTTCAGTTTAGTGTCAGAAATAGCCGAAAATTTATGACCTAAATAAGTAAAGCATTGATCGTCTTGGTTTAGTGCCTTGGCAAATTGTTTTATCAATCCAAGCTTTATATGGAGGGTCGAAAAAAGGATATTTGCAGAATCGACAAGTGTTTCGTTTATTACATTGTGTGAGCCTGGAACCAACTTCGATCTTGGTGTCCAAACAATGGGCTTATAATAATTTTTTCTATCTTTACTATCCCAGAGACATGAATAGCATAGGAATTTAGTATAGCCCGATGGTTGCCCAAAAATCATAGACATAATCTTGAGATCCCCACAAATCTGACAGCTATGCTCTCTATACTAAATTTTCTTCAGAATTACGTCAATATTAACATATTCTTTTTTCAATACTGTTGAGTTCGCCACTGGTATCGGTGCATATTTGTTCGTATTCTGGAGCAACACTGCCTTTAGACTACGTTTTGATGAATCTATAAACAGCCTTAATTCTTTAGCTCTGTATTCCTATCTCGGTAAAAAGAGACTTATGTTTTACTAGATAGCAAGTTCTTCTTCTTCAACCTTGAAGTTACTTACTTGGTTCTATCTTTCAGTAACCCTGAATCCCTAATTAAATCATTAAGTTCTTGTTGTAAGAAGGTTTGTGGTACAGAATGGTTAGATAGGGTGTAATCCTTATCATTTACAGAACTTGTTACATCATCCGTTTCGTAACATCTCTCGTACTCTTGTTCTTAATACTCTTCACAAATATTGCGACTATTGAATCCTGCAACATTTGTCATACAGAAATAGCAATCTTCCTCGCCTTTTGGTTGTCCCGATCTAATTGGCATTTAAAATTTTAGTTTTGATAGATCCTCTTTTTCATTCTATCGGCTAAACAAAATACAACAAGTGCTACATATTAAATGCGGGAACGATTCCATTTTTTACGAGTCACCTTAGAACCAAAGCCTGCGAGGAAGAAGGGGTGGCGTAGTACGTGATTCAATTATCATTCTCAACATCCAGCGAAAATATGTAAAGGTTGCGCCCACTAGGAAAAAAGGGTGGTATACGTTTTCATAATACATTGTCCGGTTTTCATTTTTAGCATCCAGCGAAGATATGTGAAGGTTGAACCTACTGAAAAGAAAATCTGAGATTATATATAATCTTTATCTAACGTTCCATATTTTACGTGATCTGCGTGTAGCCGATGCTGCATCTATCAGGTGAAAGTTCATCTGCTGCGAATCAATATCTCTTCCACGTGGAGTTTCTGATAGAAGGATGTTCTTTCTTTTCCTTTTTTTCTATTTTTTCCTTTTACCCTTTTTCTTTGGCCTTATTGATTCGTTGAGTTGACTACCCTATTATAATTTTTATAGACCCGTTTTTTCGTAATACATTCTTAATTTATTTATCTATCCTTGAAGTAACCCAGTACGTGACAGGGTGATAAGGATTAACATCAAATTCAAGATCAAGATCGCTCAAGAAAAAATTAAATTAGCATGTGAGAGGCGTGATAAAGGTCAAAAGAGGGTGAGTAAAATTGATTTTTCGGTTAAGCAACTTGTCTTACTGCAAATTCCCTGCAGTTTCAGAAAAGAATATCACGAAATTGCAAAGTTTTTTCATATTTATTACGGACAATAAAATTTAAAGTTAAGACTCTGACTGTGTATATATTGTATTGTTTTGTATGTAAGAGGCTTAGATGTGATTAAGAAGTATGTTGTGGCTGAAATAGCAGTGTGTAAAAATGAAAAAATTTATACTGTTTTTGTTTTTCTTTGTCCCTGTTCATGATTTCCGGACGTAAGGAATAAAAAAATGGATAGGTAAAAGGATCGAAAATCGCTATTTAAATTCAAATGGAAACGCGTCGAAATGACTCATCAATAGACACGCGAAGCGGCCACTCAGTGTGCGTGTGAAGCCGGGTCGAAATTCAGTGGTCGCAGGTTTCAATTGAAATAAACACTAAAATAAGTGTGCCACCGGAAAAATTTAAGGGAAAACTTGTAAAGGTAGGAGGCACTGAAGAGACATCTTCGCGGAAAAGTCAGTTTAGCTAAGCACGTAAATGTGATTTGACGTTTCTGTTCATTTTTTATATTTGATTTTTTTCTTATTTTACTATTTTTGATTTCCTTTCGTGAATCCTCACTAATCGTAAAACAATATATTCGCAGGATTTACCACTGATGGTGCTCTAGTCTATCTAAGCACTATATTATCTAAAAATTGCTTTATTAGTAATTTAATTTTTAAAGTGTTACATCGCTTATTGTATCTAATAAGGCGCAAGGAAAACAGAATGAAAAAATACACAAACAGACAACCGATTGTCTTTATACATGGATTTTGAGTGTAGCCTACAATACCATAACAAGCTAGATGTGTTAACAAAATTCTTTAATACTTATTTGGTTGCATTGCTGTTTTTGAATTACCTCTGATTGGATGTAACCCTTGTAATTCTGCAAACGTTGGCCCTATAAAAAGAAATACAGAGATTTATTATTAACAAATTTTTTCTGTGAACGCCAGTGTCAATTGACTGATTTAAACATTTTTCTCAGTTTATGTAAAAAAAATTACTACAAGAATACTAGAACACAAAGTTTTTTCAAACAAAATTTTAACTTTGTGTGTGTGTCAAGATTTCCTGTTTTGGAAACAAATGTTTAAATGAAAATCTATTGGAAATTGATATTCTGCTTTACATTTTGACTATAAATTATTTTAAATTTGATCTGAAGAATCAATTTCGAAAGAGTTATAAAAAAATCAGGTTTCTTTTATTTCGTATTATCATAAAGATGAAAACTCCAAATCATCAAATACAATTTGCAAGCTTAGTAGTGATAATGTTGCTCATTTGAGAATATATAATCTGATAAGTGTTGCAGCCTTTTATAAAAAAATAATCCGGCACCAATATAAGTAAAATAAAAATTTTCAATTATGTAGGACAAAGAAAAGAAGTTTCCATATAATGAAAATCATAAATACAACTTGTATGTAACTTTATAAAAATTGCATTTTTTGAAAAGGATATAACTTTTCAAATTTTGGTCCAATTGAAAATTAATTTCTGGATTAGACAGTGGAATAGTTTCAAAATATATTTGGTGCTTAGTGAAATGTCGATTTGAATTTTGTGATCTATCAGAAATGTAGCTATTTTTATATTTTTTGAACTTTCTCAAAATGTTAAAAATTATGAAACTTTTGGAAATTGCATCGACATAAAGAATGCAATTAAGAATAATGGCAAGTTTTTTTGCATCTACCAGATTGTTTGATAAAAATTTCAAAAAATCTTTTTAAAGTTTTGTTGCAACTATAAAAAATACGCTTATTCAAAAAATTGCTTCAATAGAAAAATAAAGTTTAATTTACATTGAGTTTGGAAATGTTGTTGAGGAAACTCGCAATTTTTTTTATTAGTTCAAATAATTGACGAAAATTTCGTAAACTATTAATGATTTGAATTTAATTAATCAATTACCTTGTGTATAAAAATCTGGCTCATTTGATATACAAATCAAATAATCAATAAAGAGTGCCTACCAGCTGGAGGATAAAACTCCTCCATGCAGACCGTGAAGCGAAGACTGGTCAATCTTGCCGCGTAGCAAGGAGAGACCAAACTTATTACTGTGGTATTTACACCCTGTTCCTCAACAGAATTAAATATAGATTCCACAGGAGTGTTACTGAAAGGATTCTATGCCTAGAAACGGTTCTGTCGCTACATGCCCTATTCGCCCTGCTTTTTGAGTGCTGAAGGTAAAAGCATGATGTACGTCAATAGTGAATTTGCCTTTCTGTAAGAAAATCTGACTATTTTGAAGGTGTTTACCCGGTTTTTCTTATACAAAGAGACAAATTATTTTCGTAAAATTAACTTTTAGAACTTTTTACTAATTTTCAATAAGTCTCAAAGATTTTTCCTATACTTATCCCAGTCAGTCGCTCTTGGGTTTTTATACGTGATCGGAACAGACTCATTACCTGTCAGTGAAAAGCATATATGCTTGTGATCTCATATGAATATTTTGGACCCCAAATGCTTTGCTAATGTATAAAAAGCATCAGGTCAGGTCAAAAACGTAATGATATCTAGTTATCACAAATACTGTTTAGCCTTCACTGTCAATCTGCCCTTAAATACATGGGACTCTTGCTTGAAAGGCGCATAGCTTGGGTACCTTATATTTAAAGCATATCGGCTAATGGATCCAGGGCAATTATCAACACAAGAATTACAGCCAGAGTTACCTGTGAAATGTATTCTCACCTGCTCCTAATGGTTTATAAAAAAACTCATAAGGGCGTGCCTATACTGGGGGCTAGTCTCTTTTACAGTGCAAGCAGTGCAAGTATGAGCTTCACAACCATCTTTGTTTTTTTTTTTGGATCAGGTTTTCCTACCCTTTAGGAGCATCCTGCTCGCGAATAAACTAATTCTCAAGAATTTGACTTGAAGCAGCAACCACCTTGACATTGAATCAACATCTTTAGCGAGATTTTGCAGTGTCACGAGATTTAGAGTGCGTTCGGAGAGCTGCGCAAAGATTAAAGGCTTCAGCTCGATTGCTGTCTTTACATATTTGGAAAATACCTCACAAACAACCTCCTATTCTGACAAGTAGTGTATGGATTTGTTATCAGCAATCAATGTGCAACTGGAGTCGGGAGCAGCATGCAAGGACCTAAATTCCTTGAGGGTGCTATTTAAAGAGTTCACGGCCATGCAATAATCAGGTGCGCTTAAGCTCTTCTTTGATATGTTGGTTAATCCAAAGTTGTTCTTCGTAGATCTAGGCTCTTCTTTGCTGGCCCTAGAAAGGGACGAGGAGTCATAAAGCAAAAAATTTGTTCATGTGAACACTAGGTCACCTAGTTCATGGTTCTGGTGGCGCCAAGCTCCGAAATTTCAGCTTATCTCTTGTGTCAGTGCCATTACCTTGCCTTAGGCAACATCGAGTTTTTCCGGTACAACAATCGGAGATACCTTGATCTGCTGATAGAAGGACTGCTCAATACCAAAGAAATCATTTTCAATCCCACAGCTGAATTGGTGAACGAGCTAGGGCACTTTTTTGGGAGTTCTTTAGCCTGATTATCTGATTTGTGCCTCGATCTAAGCTGTGTCATTAGTGAAGGGCTTAAAGCGGATGACGACATCCACCACGGGAAACTGTTTAGACACGAATATCAAACCTAACTAACTAAAGAACCTGCTTTTAACTAACAGCTTGGAAGTAGATCACGGAGGTACAGTAAAAAGTTTATTTAACGTGGAGATCTGTGTGCATTACATAACTAATAGAGTCCAATATACGATAAATTACTTATCTGCAAATGGAACATTCTGTTGAATAATTAAATCACGGTGTATAAAAATTTCTGAAGACTTGTGTGTATAAATCAAACTGAAAAAAATCTGAGAACTTCACGAAACTAAAACAAATACTCATAATTAAATTGCTTTTAATTGATTATATTGAGTTTCAACATACACGGCTTATTGTATCTAAAAAGCCACAAGCAGGAAAGGGGCAGAATACAAACAGATGGACAGCCCATTTTGTTAACATAGGGGCTTCTAACGTAGCCCAAGAAACTCTTAAGAGACAAGGGGGTTTGAAGAAATTCTCTAACACTTATTTAGATTGTATTTTAATTTTAAAATTACCTATGGGTAGATGGCCCTCTCCTGATCCTTCTGCTTCTGGTTCTGTAAGAAAAAATATAGGGATTTTCAATTAGCAAAATTTTCTGTGAAAGCCAATGTGAATAGTTTGATCCAAACAAACATTTTCCTTAGTACGTGCAGGACAAAGTCATACAAAAAATTCAGAACACAAAGTAATTTTAAAAAATTTAATTGAGTAGGTATTAAGAGTTTCACTTCTTAAAATTAAAAGGAATCAGCTGCATTCAGATCGGTTTTCTCGATTCGATAGGCAAATCGATCGAATTTCCAAAAGCAAACATTCGTTGCGCGGTGCGACTGATCGGTTTGATTCGATTCGATCGGTGGGGCTTAGATTGTCATAAATCCAATATGCGACTCACAAAAGGCATTTAAAGTTATTGCTTATTAGTTGAGTCTTATTTCTATTTTTTTTATCGAATAACAGGCCTTAAAAAATATATATTCTGCATTTCTGGCATTTGGATTATTAATTTGTTGGGATGAGAAATTTCATATGATATAAAATATATGAAATTGAATTTTCGTTGAGTTGTATAGTATTGAATTAAAATTTTTATTAATTGTATCCTACAATATTTTTGTATAATATTATGAAAAGAAAAGAGAAACCGATATTAACTGCTTTTTACCTCTTTTAACTAAACGTTATTTGTAGATAGAATTTTGTTTTTCATAAATTCCTTGCTTAGTGTAATTTGGATACCAAAAGTTCGATAATTTAAATATTATTCTTGTTTTTCAATTAGTCGCTCATAAATTCAAACTTGTTAGTATTGGGCCTCAACATTTATGTTCTCAGTTTAGGTTTGTGATTTAGTTTAATCCAGTTTTTAAATTATCTCCAATAAGGAAATATCCATTAAACAGTATAACCCTACATTAGCAATAACAACTTTGGTTTTATAAATGACTAATTGACAAACGAAAATCTTAATTGAGACTTCTAATAATCAGAGTAGGCCTCTTTTATCACCGAAAAAAAAATTCTTGATTATTTTCCTTTTGAAAATTTTCTCATTTAAAGTAAGATTATCTCAAAATAAAACATTCAAAATAGTAAAGTATCAATTTCACAAACTTAAATTGTATAAATGACATGGTAAGGGTTCATAAAAGCCGCTAACTCAAGTTATTTATTAAACAGTCAAAAAAATTTTTTAATATAAAAATTAAATGTCGACGCTTTTATCAGTAAGAGAAATTGCTGGCTTAAAAATTTTTTGTAAATTTATATAATTTCAATGGAAAATGATGTAATTATAACATATTTGTAATTTGTTTTTAATTAAACATTCAACTCTAGACAACTGAATAAAACTAAAAATTAAATTTTCAACAGTTTAATTTTCTACAGTTCACTTTTAAAAGTTAATTTTTACCTTTTGAAAATAAATAAAAACTAGAAAAACAGATGTTGAAAATTTAATTTTTGATTTTTTTCAACTTTTAGCTGATTAAAATAGAATTTTCAAATTTCTTTAAATTTTATTACCTGAATTCTTAACAGTTGGAATTCAATGAAAAAAGAATTTTGCATTAAAAAACAAGTGTCAAAAACGTTACTCTTACATAGTTCTGGATTGAAATATAATAAATAAAAATTCACGTCTATCCATTTAAAAATTCATCTTTTTGCTTTATGAATGTAGATGTTTTAATTAAAAAAATCTTATTATTTAGTCAAGTATTTAATTATATTATTACACTAAAACTTGTCATTTGGTCAAGAATTTTAATGTATTTCTCAGTTAAAAATTTTACTCGTTTTGTCAAAAATAGAACTAATGGATTAAAAATCAACTTTTTTCGTTTAAAATTTATATTTTTGGATCGAAAGCTAAACTTCTTTGTAGGAAATTCGTCAAAATATCACAAGTAATTTTGTCGAGAACGGAAAGTGCTTCAAGCATTCTTTTATGGTAGAACACAGTATCATTTGTCAAGAGTATGAAAACCGTATTTTAGAAATCGCGAATATTAAAAAATCTTCATTTGATATTTCCATTAACGTTTTCTACTAAAAATCAAAGAAATTTTTGGTCGACGTAGAAATTCACGGTCGTTTTCGGGTAATCAAAAATAAAGTGTTACTTGCAACAATCGGCGAATCGCCAATTATCTGTACTGGTGACCTGTACTGGGACAGTGCTGCGCTGATTGCGAACTTTGTCGGACTACAAAATTTTTCATCTAGGTATAGAATAGAAGCTGAATATAAAATAAATATTATTTAGTTATCGCTAGAACTTCTGTTTTTTTAGGTTCCAGTCGCTTGTGAAAATAATAGGTACCAGAATTCAGAGCATATTTATTCAAGATCAAAAAATCTTCATTTTGTAGATATATATAGCAATTTTTTAAATTTTAAGGGTTATTTAATTGAAAAGAAATTATGTTTTATGACTCTTCAATCTATTTTCACATTTTAATTTTTGATCAATTCAGTTATCGAAAATAACGACATATTACTGTTTATTGGTGAACTGTGGTCACAATATAGAAAGAAAGTAATAGAAGTAAAAAATGATTGCATCTCAGCTACATCCAATATGGGAGTTTCCGACGCACGTGCCAATCAAACAAAAAACCGATTCGAAAGTAGTACTGAGTGTCGGTTTTTGAACATTCGTTTAACGCGACGATCAAATCGAAAAAACCGATTCGGCGCAGCGCGCTTTTAAGATCGGTTTTTTGACAATATATATTTGATTTCTTGTAGTAATCTTCATTGGAATTTCTCAATTCTTTGAAAAAAACTAGTTCTTCCTTTTGTTTTAAATTTTTTCCTTTTGAAAAATTCTGAAAAACATATAACTTTGTTTAATTTTCATCAAGTTCAAAAAAGTCGTTGAGATAACTGCGACATTTTTTTTCATCTGTAACGTTCATTACTAAAAATTCCGTAAACTACAAAAAAAAAACAGGGTGGCCGTTGGACCGGGAAAACAACATGAATGCATGAGTTCGACTAAAAATCCTTCATCATTTCCTGTTAACAGTATAACAAGGTAATCTACAAACCTATGCTTATGAAAACATGTCTCGTTTATTAGATGATCAAATGAACATTTAAGGGCGCCCACAGGATGGAGCATAATACTCCTCCATGCAGACTACCCTTTTTTACTTTCGCTTTCACGTTGAAATCGTGAAGCAAAGACAGGACAATCCTGACGTATAGAAAAAAGCGCATGAACCTGTTATCAGTAGTACTCCACCGTTTTCTTAAGCAGAACTGAATCTAGATTCTGCAGAGTCGTTACTGAAAGGACTCTCTATTTCCAGAAGTTGTGCTATCGCTACATTTCATATTCGTTCTGCTTTTTGAATGCCGCAGGTAAATGCATGATATGCGTCAATAAAATATTGGTCTTTCTGTGAAGCGAACTGATTAATATGAAGAGGCTTATGTGGCTTCTTGTAAACGAAGACGGAAATTATTCTCATAAAATTAACCCATGACCCTATTTACTACATTCACAGCAAAATTTATCTGATCGAATGGTCCTATCCTTCTAGAAATAATTTCTAATGATTCTCCGAGATCTTCCCTATATTTATCACTGTCAGTCACTTTTGGGTTCCTATACCTACCAAGAAAAGACTTTCAGCTGTCAGTATAAAGCATATATGCCTATCACTCATAAAGATTGGTATATTTTTGTAAAAAATTATGGGTTAATCTGTAGTCAAAAGGTGATCTATATGAAACTTACAACTGCTGTTGATTAAACTTCGAATTAAATAAGTGCTTCGTGAACAACTGTTTGATATTATTCAAATAATTTCCACTACCACTACTGAATCGGTGAGCGAGCTAGGGTACTTTTTTGAAGAGTGCTTTAGCCTGGTTATCTGATTTGTCAACTAAGATGAGCTGTGTCCTTCGTGGAGCGTATAAAGCCAATAGAGACATCTGCCACGGGCAGGAGACGTTTCAAATACGATTGTTAAACATATTATTAAAGGAATCTGCTATGGTCTGTCTAATACGAAAAAAAAACACGCAGCTTCAGCAAAAATTCCATTCAACGTAAAGTTTAGTGCGCTATAAATAGATAATAGAGGCCAATGTCCAATAAATTACTCATCTCCAATTTTAACATTGAATTGAATAATTGAATTAGGGTGTATACAGATTCCTGAAGACTTGTCTGTATGGAATAGTCCTGATTAACTCTCCGTACTTTACGTAACTTAAACCAATTTTATCTTAATCAGTTCGTTATAAATTAAATACATTGAGTGTTACGTGGCTTATCGTATCTAATAAGCCAGGAGAAAAAAGAAGACAGACGGTCAGACAACCTATTGTGTTCATATAAGTGTTTTAAACGTAGGCTACAAAACCCTAGAAAAACTAGAGGCTTTGTGAAAATTCTGTAATGATTATTTTAATTGTATTTTAGTTTTTAATTACCTAGGGGTAGAAAGTTCCTTGGTGATTGTGCAGGTGTTCTTGCTGTAAGTAGAAATATAGGGCTGTATTATTATCGAAATTTTCCAGTGCACGCAAATGTTGATGATTTGATTCAAACAAACATTTTTCTTAGCGTACGTAGGAAAAATCTCTACGAAGAAATTAAAACACAAGGTATTTTAGAAAGAATTTTTTGGTTTAGTGCGTCTTAAGAGTTTGAGATTTTAAAATTGGTAATAATACAGGCCAAATTTTTAGATACAATACAAAAGCGTATTTCAATACAATATAAATTAAGTTTTCTGAAATAATTGTTTGGATTTAAAGCTTTTTAGAATCTAATTGTTGCTTAACATTGTGAACTAAAAATTATTTGGAATTTAATTTGAAGAAGCATTTCTAAAAGAATTAGAATAGGTTTAGGGTGTTTTTCAGATTGTGTCATCATGCGAATGAAAACTTTAATGTATAATATTCAATTTGCAAGTTTAGTAGGGATAGTGTTGCTCATTTCAGAATAGATTCTCAGATCGAAGCTGAGGCTTATTTAAAGAAATATATTCCGGCCCCAATATAAGTTAAAAAAAAATTGTAATTGTCTAGAACGGGGGAAAGAAGTTGAAATCTACTAAAAATCATGATTGAAACTTGCATATCTCTTTAAAACAAATTATATCAGTTTTAGGACGACTAAACTTTTTAAATTTGGGTCTTATTGAAAACTTATTTCTTGATTAGCCAGTGGAATAGTTACAAAATATATTTTGTGCCTGGTAAAATATTAATTGAAATTTTTTAATCCATCCGAAATACAGCCTCTTTATGTTAAAAAAAAATTTCAATGTTTGAAAATGTGAAACTCTTTTAATTTGTAAAAAATTAAAAAATTCAATTATCGATAATTATTGCTAGTTTATTTGCATCTACCAGATGTTTTGACAGAAATTCAGATAATTTTTTAAAAAATTTGTCGTAAATATCAAAAATGCTCTAAACTAAAAATATTTTTTTACGGAAAATTTCATTTCAGATAATTTGACAATATATTCGATATCTTGTAGTTATCCTTATTAAAATTTCTTATCATTAGGAAAAATAGTTCTTTTTATTCTTCGATGTGTGCACTACATGACTAATAAACAGACCTCTATAGCTCCCAGAAGTTCACAAAATTTATAAGAATAATCAGAATCGGATCAATATTATTAAAAATATTGAGTGTTACACTGCTTATTGTATCTAAAAAGCCAGAAGCAAGAAAGAAGAAGATAGATGGATGGACAAACGATTTTGCTCACATTAGGGTTTCGAACGTAGCTTAAGAAACCTTAAAAAACTATATGTTTTGGAAAATTCTCTCATACTTATTAAGATTGTATGTTAGTTTTTAAATAACCTCTAACTCGACGGACCCTTGGTGATGGTGCGACTGGTCCTTCTGCAAACAAAAAATATGGGTATTTTTCATTTAAGATTTTTTTCAGTGTACGCTAATGTTAATGATTTGATTAAAACACATTTTTTTAAATGTACGTAGCAAAAATTACCACAGAGAAATTAGAACACAAAGTATTTTTTTTTTAATTTAGTTTAATGCGAGTCAGGAATCTTATTTTTTTAAATTGGTAATAAAATAGGACAAAGGACCCCGTAACTTGCCTATGGGAAAAGTTGTTTCTGTTAATCAGGCTGAATTTTTTATATGTTACGTTTCTCGTCATTCTAAAAAATGTCTCGATGGGCACAAAGCCCAAAACTCAGAGAGTTTCAAGATAAGGCCCGCCGAAGTCAGTATAATGGGGGTATCGGCTCTACAAGTGCACTCGGTCATTTTCCTTACTAGGAAGAGTGGTTTCGGTTATTTGAATGAATTTTTAATATGCTACGCGTCTCGGCGTTCTAAACAAATGTCCTAATGGG
>JAUELO010318962.1:4433-14980 GCA_032357855.1 Amphibolips quercusostensackenii | reverse complement strand
AATTGTCATTTTTGTAATAAACTGTTGAACTTATTTATAATTTATTTATTGGCTACTCTTTCCTCTTCCCTGTGCGAAATCTTCAAATCTCAACTAAAACGAGGAACTTAAATAAAAAGGAAGGTATTATGCGTTTCCTATGACGTAACACAAGATACGCAAAAAATCATAAGATAAAATTGTATACCTAAAAAAGATCTACAAATTTGTTTTAATTATTTATAAATAACATGCGTCCTTTTTGTTTTATTTGTAAAAAATAACATTAAACAACAAAAGAAAATAAACATTTTAGGACAAACAACGCACGATATGAAAAAATGTCACAAAAAGAAAAACTTTGCATTATGAACACCCCATAAGATTATCACAACTTTTAAAATATTTTTAAAAAATTGCAAATTTATATCTTGAACGCACAAAAAATAGTGTAAAATCAAAAATTCCATTTCGCGGTCAAACTATACAAGACACAACGAAAGATGAATAACAAAATATGTGTATTCAGAAAATATCTACAAATTGGTTAGAAAATACTTTTTTAAAGGACGCGTATTTCTTATTTTAATTGTAGAAAACTGCATTAAAGACAGAAAAATTGAATTTTGAGACAAACAACACAAGATAAAAAAAAGTAAAAAGACAAAATTTGTTTAACCAAAAAAAATTAAAACATTTTTCAATTAATATTTTTCAAAGGATGCGTAGGTTATTCATAATTATGATAAATAACAATCAAAGTAAAAAGACTGAATTTTTTAACAAACGATGCAAGGTACGAAAAAAATGAATTAACGAAAAGTGTGCGTTTAAAAATAGGTCCACAAATTTGTTAGCGATCACTTTTTGATAGGACGCGTCATTTTTCTTGGGTTAAGGATTGAACTAATTTTTTGAAAATTTGTCAGTTTTTGTGGATTTCAGCTGTTTTTAAATGAATATGAAGAAATTTTTTTGTTGAAATATCAACTATTATATTTTATTTGAGAATTCATATTTTGTAGTTGGAAATTTAAACACTTAGTAGAATGTGAAACTACTTTGTTGGTAATTAATCTTTTAAGTAGATGATTCATCATATTGTTGAAAATCCTCTTTCTTAATATAATTATTCTGTTTAAATTTTGTATTGTGGAAAATCATGTTTTCAAATAAAAATTTAATTATTCCATGCTTGATTAAGAATTTATCTACTTGAATTGAAACTTTAATTATTTGTTTAAAAATCCCTCTATATTGTTGAAAATTAAACATTTTTAATATAAAATTAATATTATTGGTTAAAAATTCATTTTTTAAATTAAAAATGGAACTATCAGGTCAAAAATTCCTTTGACATTTGTAATATTTGTTTAATAATTTTTCAAATTTTATTAGGAGTTCTCTTAAGTAGAAAATTAAATTTAAAAAAAAAATTTTGATTTAGTAATTTGTATATAAAGAGCATATAACATGGACTGCAAAGTGCACGATCCATGTATTTTGGAGCGCGAATCGCGACAATCAAATCGCGTTCCGTGAGCAACACTTTTTTAAAACTTTTTCGTCGCTGTTATATGGTGCACAGAACCGAGCGTAGGGTGCGAGGTGTAAATGACTTTTGAATCAAATATCGAACGCAAAGCGCTATCGTCTGGATGAAAATGTGTTCCTCAAGGTCAATAGAACCTTAAATAATGAGTTCTCTTCACTTGAAACTAAAGTAATTGAACCAAAAGTATGTAACAGCGATAAAGCTCAAAAAGCGAGCATTAGCCCGCGAAGAAAATTCGTATATATAATTAAGACTATAGAGACTTAAAAAATTAACTTCTTTTAACTTCTTTCTTCTATCCAAGCCTAACACGATGTGCAAAAAATTAAAAGAGTCAAGCGCGAAGCGCAGGGTGAATATATTATTAAGCGCGAAGCGCGACATACAACACACGCGCGCCCTAGACACTCTCGAAATCTTGAGCAAAGCAAGCCGCGCGCAAACAATACTAATAAAGAACTATCTTTGATTAATTTTCATCAATTTTCAGCTCATTTTAAGGAAAAAATTAAATAAAAATTTAAAGCTCATGAATAAACTATAACTTTATAGTATTTTTTGAAGAAAATATCATTAAAAATAATAATTAATTATTTGCACAATCACTCTTTTTAAGCTTAGCTAAATTCACCTCCCCTCAGTTAAAAACTTCAGAGCAAGTTTGATGTTTCAGAAAAAAGCGTGTCTTTATATCTCTATTCTGAGGGAAAATTGATAGAAAAAATAATAAGCTGTTAAAAAATTGAGCTGAATTTTTAGTTATCAGTAGATGTTAATTGCGTCGTACGACACCGACACCTTCCCTACTTCCCTGCCTTCCACAACTTCTCCTCCGATCACTTCATTCTTTGCTCGCACCTACCCGTACCTCTTCCAACACTATATTCTCCTCTCCTTGCTTCACCAGATAACACCAAACCCTCCCCTACTACCATTTTACAGTCCTGGCATCCCCACCCTTCTCACCCACATTTATAATAATTTTCCCACTCGCAGTCACTTCACCTCCCTAATTTCCCTAATTTCCCCTTACATGAAAAGAGATTCCTATACATAATAAATTTGATAAAAGTCTAATTGGAACACCTGACATATTCTGTCCCTGATGTTTGGTTGAAATTCGAGTCACGCTTCTTATCTAATCCGAGCCACGTATGTGAACATTGATGTACCATATGTTACAACAAAATTAAAGTCGTATTGAAACAGATTTTTGACTTAAGATGCTCTAATACTGAAATGAAATGTCTCAATCTGCATTTCTTACTCAGAAATGAAATTACTGTCTTGTTTTATTTGAAAATTGGATTTTTTAAACTGATTTTGACCCTCGTCGAAAATCATGAAAAAACTGTTTTCAAAGTTTTTAAACGCAACTCTTTAATTATTAGAAGATTTTTCTATAAAATATATGCGATCTTTCTACGTTTCTCCCCAAAAAAAATTTTATCGGAAAGAATTCCAACTCACCTGAATTATCTTCACATGATACCACAATTCCTTGACCCAAAACCGCAAAAACTATCAGCAGATTCAAGTAGAATTGTTTCCCCATTTTTTTAGGACAGTATACAGTCACAGAAGGAAACTGAATGATCGCGAAAAAAAATCAAACTCGTATTTATAGTGTAGCTTGTGGCATTTGGGGTTATAAAATTTAAGATCCTTCTAGAATTAGGTATTCTGGATTCTAATCTATAAAATACAAATACGCCAACATTAGTCACAATTTTTATCAAAGAATTAGAACCTTGAGGCACACGTGTCATCTTGGCAAGAAATAATATCTTATTGTTTTAAGAGTTAAACTAATAAAACCAGTGATAAGTAGTTGCTGATACAGCAAAGCGACCGTAGGGTGTAGGGGGTCAGAATTAAGATTTTTTCTTTCTTGTAATTAAAATTGAAATTTTTATAACGTATTTCGGCCGTACTGAAAAATCATTGAAATACCGCTTATGAATTTTTTGAAAGTTAATAATCAATTATTACTTATTCTTTCATCGAATATATGCGATCTTTTTATCTTTTCCCAAAAAGATTATATCTAGAAGAATTCCAACTCGATTACATATCTTCTTTTTTTATGATACCACAATTTCTTGTCTGAAAACCATAAAAACTATAAAAAGATTTATGTAGGATTGTTTTCCTTTCCTCGTATGAAAGTATGCAGTCACAAGAAGAAAGTGAGTGACGATTAAGTGGAATTAAACTCAAATTTTTAAAAAAACATCTGGCATTCGGTGTTATAAAAATTCAAGATTTCAGTGAAATTAGGTCTAATGGTTTCTTATTTATACAATACAGATTTGCCACGATCAAAAGCGATGTTTGTACAGAGAAGAGAACCTTTACATATACGTTAATGAAAAAAGTCACTCACTATTTGAATAATTAAACTAACAAGACTAGCGATAAGCAGCCGCGGATACAGAGTAACTTCTTAATATGAATGTTCCAGGACTTTTTTCAAACTTGTGTTTCTTTCGATGTCTCTAAAAAAAGCTTACTTTCTTTTTTTTAAATGTCATAAGGTTAAAAAAAATGGATCTAGTATTATATATCTGTAAGAATTAGAGTTCATAAGCTGACTTGAATTCACTCAACTACCCGATAAACAGAACTGTCTTGCAGGCTGGCCCTTAAAGCCGTTCTATCCAATTTTTCCAAAAATTCGAAAAGATTTGCAGGAAAGAAAGTTTCATTTTTGTCCATTTTATTTTTTGTATTGTCATTATTCATTCATTTATCTTTATATCATCATTTTTTTATTATTATTCGTTAGTCCATTTTAGTCCTCTAGCTTATTAGAAAAATACTGTGAAGAGTTTCGTAATTAACTCAGTTTGATAGTGCAACATTACTGGAAAATAAACCAATATCAAGCATTTGTCAAAAAAATTTGTTGATGACCAAATTATTTGTTAGAAGTTAATTTTCGCGAATTTTTATTGTTTTCTGATTACGTTTCCTTATCTTGTAAGTAATTGATCGCGTAACATCACTACAATGGAAAAAGTTTGCTTTTATTATAATTGAATAATAAAAGATTGAGTGAATATGAGAACGATATGAGATTACAATAGGACAGCCCTGGAAGAAGATTCCGAAACCCAAATTCAGAAATAAATATATCCTTATAGAGATATTGTAATCTTCAAAAAATTTTGTTTCGTTGTAATTTTAAAGTAAAGAATTAGCTTCCGTTTTATTTCGTCTTATTTTACTGTTATTGAAGATTAGTTCCTTTATATGGTATAATGCAATACTACAATAGGACATGTGGACAAAGATTGCAAGACCCAAATTTAGGAATTGATATTTCCTCAACGGAATCTTGCTACCTTTCCTACCGCTTGTCTAATTTCACTGTCATAATGGAGAATTAGCTGATTTTTTAGTGTAATAATACAATAGGGCAAGCGTGGTTGAACATTCTAAGGATATGGGACAACCCTAAACGAAGATTGCACGACTCTAATTCAGAGTTTTATATTTCCTCATCCGGATATTGCAGCCTCTCCCATTGCTCGTTTTCTTTCACTGATATATTGAACATTAAACTTCTTTTTGTTTAGCATAATAAAATAATAAAACAAGCGTAAGTAAATATTTCAAACATGTAACACTACAATGGGGCAACCGTGGACGAAGATTGCACGATTCTAGTTCAGAAATTAATATTTCTCCATAGAAATCTTTCAACGTTTTCCGCCTTTTGTCCTATTTGGTTAGTATAATAATACAATGAGCCAAGCGTGGGTAACCATTGCAGGGATCGCTACAATGGCACAACCGCAGACGATGCCTGCGAGATCAAAATTCTGTAATTGATATTTTCTTATCGGGAACTTGTAACCTGTTCCAACACTTATCTGATTTTATTTTTATTTAACGAATTGGTTTTTATGTGGCTGGTATAGGAATAAAATATGACAAGCGTGGGTGAACATTGCAAAGGTATAACACTATAATGGGACAAGCTTGGACGAAGCTAGCACGAAAGTAGTTTAGCAAATGATATTTCCTCATCGGGATCCTGTAAGCTTCCCCAGTTCTGCAATTAATATTTCCTTTTCGCGGACTAGTAATGTGCATCAAAGCTCTTCTGATTTGACTACTACTGGAAAGGGGAATTAGCCCATATTCAGATTGTTTAATAATACAATAGTACAAGTGTAGATGAAAATTGCAAGGATCTCACGATACAATGGAATAACCGTAGACGAAGATTGCACGATTCTAGTTCTGAAATTGATATTTTCCTATCAAAATCTTGCAATCTTCAATTAACTTTTTATAATTTTACTATACGATTGTAAAATTGTTTTTCTATTGGGATGGTAAAGTAGTACAATGGAAAAGGGAGGAAAGGGAAGGGGTAAATATTGCAAAAATATAAGACTACAGTAAGCAGAACCGGCAAATAAAATTGCAGGATCCTAGTAACTAAAAATGATATTTGCTCGCCCGCTTTAAAAAATTACCTTATTGCCTGGCGTACGCTGAACGCGGGTGCTGGAGAGTGATAGCTAATTATTTGCACGTATGTTGACCGTGCTCGATAAACCGGATTGTTTGCCAATTTTTTTGTGCACCACAGTTTTAAAAAAAAATTTTGTTGACTTGACATCTGTCATTCCAAGTTTTATCAGAAAGCGTTCAAGGTAAACAGCTTTTTCGACTGCCTCGCTCATGGCCATGCACTCTGCTTCTGTTGGTTTTTCGCCATCTGAATTCAAACATTTGTCGCCTTTGACAAGCTTTACCCCGACACGCATAAGAGTTGTGAGAGATTTGCAATTTTGCATCCCAAATCTCTAAAAAATGTTCTTGATGTTCTTTTTCTGGTTTATAAAAATTCCCTGCTCGCTTTTGGTGAAATTCATCTCCAAACAACGTTTAAGTTCGCTGTTCTCTTTAATTTTAAAAAGATCAGCCAATTTTTGTCAAAAATCCGAGATCCTTTTTAAATCCTTGCACATCAACAGATTAAGTTTTTGTCGGTTTCGCTCCAAAAACTCGTAGTCCCCCGTCAAATCATTTATGCCAAGCTCGGCCAGCTTGCTGCAGACCATCAAAAGCTTTCTTCATGTGGCAGACCTTTTTGCCTTATTTAATTCCCTTTAACATCACTTAGTTCCTGTAGACCGATTCACCCTGGTTGTGCTGTTCATTAACTGTGTAATATAGAACTTTGCATTGCGAGTTTGACCTTTACTCTATGTACCCTAGACGTGCGACTGGTGCATACGTCTCGTAAAAATCCTTGCCATATTGCTAAGCTTAGCCTTTCGACACGATTTTGCCTTTTTTTCCAAACTCTGTTCGTGCTATATTTATTACGAAGCACGACACGCCTACTATCACATGCGATGCCTTACGCTTGTCAAGTAAGTCCCAAATACTTTTTAGGAAAATCGACGTCACCCCATTTGTCATGGCTGTCATCCATTCACTTGACTTTTGACTGTCCAATGCTCGAGTGACCGGCACTTCTGTTAAAAAAAAAGACGTTATCGATCTCATTAACGTTGTCTGCTGTCCCGTGGACCTTCCTTGGTTTACCAGGTCACCGTGTGCGCACTGTGCGTGGCCTTACTCGTCTTGGTGCAAACACGGAATCTGGTGCATCGAATCTAAGGAAATAACCTTCTTCTTTAAAATTGTCTTTGTCGTAGCCACTATTAACGTTCAGAATCTCGTGCACATCCTTGTTCACCGGGTAATCGAAGTCTTGATTGTTGTAAAGATCAGTTTTACAATGTGATCATCGCATTTTGTTTCGTCAGAATCACTTGATGATTTTTGCTAATGATATTCTTCCAGACGAAAATACTTGCAACGCTTGCTCGAAGAGACCTAAGTAACTTTTAAGAAAATAACATCTTAAGATGCTCTAACCTTTTTTTTTGTCGTTTAGATAAACACAGTACGCCTTGGATTTCACGCTGTATCCCAAGAAAATTCCTCCTTCTGATCGCGGCTTTATTTTTGTTGAACCGGATTGCGATTTGTCTCGTTACGCGCCTCAAATTCTTTCGCGATCTTGATTCTAAATGTTTGCATAGACGGCAATTTATCACGTAATAATATAGCACACCTAATATTCTCTAAATTGTTGGCAGACTGCGCAGAAGCATGACGGACAGTATATCCTGTTTAGTTTTAACTCCTAGTTTTGCCAGCTTGTCTACGATGTCGAAGAAGAGTCAAGAATGTTCTTGTATGTCGTCGTCCTCCCGCATCTCAATGGACATCACCTAATTCAAAATTTAGCTTTCCGTGCTAGACCTTCGCACTGATATATATCTTTCAACTCGGTTCAGATTTCTCCTGCGGCCACACAAGCTTTTACTCGTTTGATTTAAGACGAGCTTATTATTTCCAAATTGATGCTTCACCAAAAATTACTTGGGGCTTTACTCTGCTACCACTTATTTAACCCTTAGCGTCATTTTTTATAAAAACCGCGTTCATTTAGACTTAGCAAGTGTCGTCTTTTTTTTCTTTTTAAAAACATTAAACCTGGCACCAGTTTTACTCACCTTTGCTTTGATGTACTATCAAACTTTCGCAAACTGAGTCGTCAAAATCAGCCCGAACTGTAACTTGGCAAATTTTTTTTTTAGAAAAGCACCTGAGCCCATAACTTGTTAGCAATATTTAAGTAAACGAACGTTTGGGAACAAACACAGTAATAATTAATGAGGTGAAAAGTAAGTACATTTAGCGGATACAAAAATATTTGTGTCTTAGACTTTGACGTTAAATCAATAAACTCGGTCAGTAGGTATTGACTTGTGAAACAAAGAAACGTCGTAGGCGATAAATTAACACAGAGGTTGGAAAAAATTCATATTAACAAATCCAACAACTAAACATTTGAGGAGAATATTGATAAAAAAAATTAATTATTTAGATAATCATTTTTGTTAGCTTTAATTGATTATTGACTCGCTCTGATTGAAAAATTCAGAGCAAGTTTTGAAATTAAGAAAAACCGTCACTTTCTAACTATTTTTAAAGAAAAAAGCTAGACACAATAATAAATTTTTCAAAAATGGAATTAGATGCATAATTATGAGTAACGTATAATATCTGATGTGTTAGAAACTATGTGTACTTTAGGATTATAAAATAACTAGAAGTTATAAGTAACTAATTGTGAAGAGAAATGTTAAAAGACAACTTGATAACCTAAAATTAATTATCCCAAATAATATTTCGGAGAAAGTTTTTGAACAGCATATTGTAAAAAAAGTCAAGTTCAATTGGTTTGTGGCAGTGCAGAATGAGATAATCAACCAAATTAGAATATTTTAAGAGACTAAAAATAAACATTCAATAAAATATAATTTAGTATTTAAAAATAAAACAAATGTCAACTATAGAGCCAAAGTTTCTTTTAAACAAAGCTGAGAAAAGTGGATCAGGCTTAACCGCAGGTAGCAAAAAAAATTTATTTTTCTAGTTTAAAAATAGAATAAAATAATGCTTTTAAAATATTATATTTCCAAACAGAGATTAACTAAATTTGATAAAAAAATGTAGCTAATTTCAGAAAAATTAGCTGAAAATTTTGAGATTAATATTTAATGTTATTTTAAAGTCAGCTTCGAATAAAAATTAGAAAATGAATTCAAAATTTTCGATAAATTAAGCACTAGCTCCATTCTCCTAATTCGAATAAGTGATATTTCTGTCTTTTTTGCAAAAAGATTTTTTTTCAAAAGAATTCCAACTTATTCACCTATATTCTCTTTAGATGATACCACAGTTCCTTGTCCCAAAACTACATAAACTATTAGGAGATGTAAAAAAGTTCAAATCGATTATCTCAGGATGTCGACTTGATCATCTCGGAAGTTTGACTTAGACATCGTTAAGGGTCAAACTGATAATTAAATAGTGCCGCATTAATCATTTTAAAGGGTCGAATCGATCATCATAGAGGTTCGATTTGATCATCTCAGATAGTTGCCTTGAAAACCTCAAACAGTCGACCTAGCCATTTCAGGAGGTCGTATTGATTATCCTACATTTTCTATATTTGTTATCATTTTTCTACTTATTTTAGTCTCTCTTGAAAGATACTGGAAATTATATAATTAAGTAATATCTATGAAACCTGGGAATTTATATAAAATACATAAATTCTGAAAGTATTTTTTATTCTTTGTAGATAGCGTGGTGTATAAGACATAACTAGATATGCAAAACCAGTGCACATTGACAATATACATAAAACACAAAGGCAAAGGACACGTCGCGGCTTTTGAGCAGTTACTTGAGATTTTTCGCAGAAAAATTAAGAACATTCCAAGTTATTAATCATATCATTACAATGTCATGAGCATTTTACACGTTATACTCAAACGCGCTAGAAGGCTTATGGCATCCCGGTATGCCCAATCAGCAATGACAATATGGTTTTTTGAAACTATCTGCTCATTTTGTCAGCGTCTCGTATGAATTCATGTTACAATAAAGCAGCATCATTATTACGTCTGTCAAAAAAGTACGGCCTTTAAATGTCAAAAATGTCACCTTTAGGTCCAATTTTTATTACAGGTTTGACCAAGTATCGTCCTTTGTAAACACAAAATGATTGACACAGAGCCTTAAAGTTACTGATCTTATAAGTATAAAAGTATGAACCATAAATACCCGCGATAGCTCGAGGAGTTTGTGTTTCTGAATTATAGTATTGATTGATGCCACCAGTGATATGCCCAGCAACGAAATCTTTCCTTGTGTTTCCGTTAAACCTGATATTTTTTAGCACGAAACGTTGCATCAGGGATTGTCTGACCGTGATGATGACTCTACTAATAGCCTGTCCACTTGGATATTGGAACAAGACATTAAGAAAAGCATCAGTCAGGCTACTTCCGTTAGCAAATCTAGTCTAAATTAGAGATAAATTACGCAGCCCTTGAATAAAACAGTATACCACAAACCCTCTAATTACACGTAACTTGTTAATAAAACGTCAACCCAGTAAAAG
>JAUELO010318766.1:0-14982 GCA_032357855.1 Amphibolips quercusostensackenii | reverse complement strand
CATTTTTTTGGTCAGTCCAACAAAATAGGCAGGTGAGACCAAAGAAATTTGAAAAAAAAATCCATCAAGAGTATATAAGGACTACCCTAATGTGCATTCTAAGTCTGTGAGAGAAAATTTAACACTTTGGTTTGAGATGTATGTATTTTATTGTAAATTTTTTTTTTTAGGAAATTAATTTTCTTGGTTAAAAATTCAGTTACTAATTGGTTGAAAAATTAACTTTTGTGTTAAAAAATCATTTAATTATTCGAAGAGACATCTCTCTTGCTGAAAATTCAACTATTTTGTTAAAAATTGTTTTTTTCAACAATTTTTTTAACTTAAAATTTCATTCTTTTATTTTTAATTAAAAATTAATTCATTTGGTTAAAAATGTATATTTTTTATTGTAGATTTATAATTTTTAGTAGAAATTTAATCTTAGTTGAAAATTCAGTTACTACGCGGTGGAAAATTTGAATTCTTTGTTAAAAATTCATTTTGTTATTTAAAGACCCATCCTTCTAGTTGGAAATTCAACTAATTTTTTTCATGTTTATTTTTTAAATAAATTTTTTAACCAAAAATTTAATTATTTTGTCTTTGCTTAAAATTGATCATTTTTAGTTGAAAATATAACAATTTTGTTGAAAGTTGATAAATTGTATTGTAAGTTTGACTTTTTTGGTAAAAAATTAATTTTTTTTTCATTGAACCTTTAACTTCTTTGTTAAAAATTTATTTTCATATTCAAAGAGCCATTGCTCTTAATAAAAATTTAACCATTTTGTTGAATTTTTTTTGTAAATAATTTTTTTAACTTAAAATTCCATTCTTCTATTTTTTATTAGAAATACAACTATTTGGTTAAAAATTTATATATCTTATTGTAAATTTATCTCATTTGGTGGAAAACTAATCTTCTTAGTTAAAAATTCAGTTAATACGTGGTTGAAAATTTAACTTTTTTGTAAAAATTCATTTTATCATTTAAAGATCCATCTCTTCTGTTGAAAATTCAACTAATTTTTCAAATTAATTTTTTTGAATTAATTTTTTAACCAAAAATTTCATTATTTTGTCTTTGGTTAAAATTAATTGTCTTTAGTTTGAAATTCAGCAATTTTGTTAAAAATTAATTAATCTTATTGTAAGTTTGATTTGTTGGGTAGAAAATTAATCTTGTTGATAGAAAATTGAACTTTATTGTTAAAATTCCATTTTATTATTTGAAGACACATCGGTCTTGCTGAAAATTCAACTTTTTGGTTGAAAATTGTTTTTTTTTTTTAATTTTTGCAATTGAAAATTTCATTTTTCTATTTTTATTGAAAAATTCAACAATTTGGTTAAAAATGTATGTATTTTATTGTAAATTTATCTTTTTTGGCCGAAAATTGATCCTTCTGATTAAAAATTCAGTTACTACTTGGTTGAAATTTAAACTTCTTTTGATAAAAAATTAATTTTATTATTTGGAGAGTCATTTCTCTTGCTAAAAATTAAAGCACTTTTTTAAATTATTTTTTTTAAATTAATTTTTTAACTGCGAATTTCATTATTAGATTTTTGGTAGAAAATTCACCAATTTAGTTGAAAATATATGTATTTTTTTGTAAATTTATATTTGTCTCTAGCAAATTAATATTCTTGGTTGAAAAATCATTTCCTACTTGGTTAAAATTGAAACTTCTCTGTTTAAAAATTATTTTATCATGTGAAGAGCCATCTGTCTTGCTGAAATTGCAAATAATATGTTGAAAATGCATTTTTTAAAATAATTTTTTAACTCAAAGTTTCATTTCTCTATTTTTGGTCAAAAATTTAACAATTTAGTTGATAATTTATGTATTTTATTGTAAATTTATCTTTTTGTATAGAAACTTAATTCTTTTGTTTGAAAATTCAGTTACTACTTGGTTAAAAATTTTACTTTTTCGGTAAAAATGCATTGTATTATTTGAAGAAACATCGTCCTAGTAGAAAATTTAACTATTCTGTTCAATAGAAAAAAAATTAATGCTTGTTGATTAAAATTTGATTACTATATGTTGGGTTAAAAATTGATCGGTTTTACTTGAAAATTTAACATATCTTAGTTGGAAATATATAAGTATTTTATTGCAAGTTTGTCATTTTTTGTAGAATATTAATATTTTTGTTTGAAAATTAAATAACTTATACAAGATTAAACTTCTTTGTTAAAAATGCATTTTATTATTTGAAGAGCCATCTCGCTTGTATTATTTCGAGATCGATTATTATAGTTGAAAATTCAACTATTCTTTTTAATTCTTTGCTTTTAGAATAATTGTTTTAACTTAACATTCAAGTAATATATTTTGCGTTGGAAATTGATCGCTTTCTGTTAAAAATTTATGTATTTTATTGTAAGTTTATCTTTTTTGGTAGAAAATAATTTTTGTTGATTAAAAATTAAATTACTCAGTTGAAAGTTAAACTACTTTTTCGAAAATTAATTTCATTATTTGAAAAGCCGTTTCTTTGATTGGAAATTTAATTACTTAATTGAAAGTAAATCTTTTTTGTTCAAAATTCATTTTATTACTTAAAATTTCATCTCTTTGGTTGAAAATTCAACATTTCAGGGAAAATTGTTTTTTGACATTATTTTTATAACTGCAAATTTAATTACCTATTTATGTTTGAAATAAAAATACAATGTTTTTATTAAAAATAAAAATCTTTGAACTGCACAATTTTTTTACATTTACAATAGAAACACAATAAACACTTTATATATTATAAAATATTTCTGCTATTTTCAATATTATTTAAATGTATAAGATACTCGTACATTGACTATAAGAAAAATGTACCGTTTTTAAGTCAATTCAAATACTTATCCTATTTATAAAAAAAATAGATTATTTACAAACTTATGATCGTTTACAATTAAAATTTTAACATTTTTTACATCAAAAATTGATCAATTCGTCACTTAAGGAAGGCTTAGCTACGAAAAATATGTTTTTCATAAATTCGATTAAAATGAAAAAATACATTTTTAATATTTAAACTAATCTATAAAATTCATACACTAGACTCTACTAAAAAGTAAATATTTTAGACTTTTAGTAATAAAGAGTTTTCCATTTTACATAGATTTGAAAAAATTATGAAATCTTAACACAAAATTTTTTGATAATAATTTGTAGAAGCCAAACAGATTATTTTCAGTTATAATCAAGCAAAAAAAACAAACTTTTCTCTCTATTATTTTAATTGAAAATCAAATTTCTAAAATAAAGTAACGCAAAAGTTAGTTGTGATGTTATGCAGAATTTATTTTTTCAAACATGTCTTATTTAATTTTAAGGAATTGATACAAAGAAGTGTTCAGTCCTTTATCAATTCAATTTGAAATCTGAGAGTGATTTGCCAGCTTTCTTAAAATCTTTTAAATTATTAAACTTTGATTATACTTTATAGTTTTATTTTTGAACGCTCTTGAGCTCTTTGATGAATTATTTTGGAAATTTCACCAGGAATCCAAAATAAAAGTATATCTACCACGGATATTTCTATTACAATTTTGAATGATTAATGTTCGTTTACAATAATTTTCAATACCTCTTCCGTTCGGTAATTTTCAATTTTAAGGATTAATTTTTTTTATTTGTTTCTAAAGTCCATGAATTTGAATTATAATGAAAACAAATGTTTATTAATACTTCTTAAACTTAAAATTCAAACAATTCAGTGCATATCTAAGTAAAATAAGTGTGGGCACTATATCAAATTTAGATAAAACCAATTTAAATTCCAATTTTTTTTTAGTAAAGATTTTGCATTTTCAAGAAGATAAATTAATTTTTAATCAAATAGTTGAATTTTTAACCAAAAAGTTAACTTTTTACTAAAAAGACGATTTCGTAACAAAATAAATAAATTTTCAACCAAATAATTAAATTTAAATTTAAAAAAAGATCAATTTACAACCAAATTATTGAATTTTGAACTAGAGAAGGTCACTTTTTAAACAAAAATGGAATAGGGTAATTTTTATTTAAAAAAAATTAATTTTCCACCAAAAAAAAAGGAGTTTTGAAGAAAATAAATAAATGAATTTTCAACTTGAATAATAAAATCTTTGATTAAGAAGATGAAATTTTAACCAAAAAGATTAATTTCTACCAAAAAGACGACTTTTTAATACAGTACATAAATTTTCAAAGAAAAAAGATAAATTTTCAATCGAAAATCAAACATTAAAATTTTTAGTTGATAACATTAATGTTAAACGAAAGAGATGAATTTCCGACTAAAATAATGCAATATTAAATTGGAATAGATACATTTTTAATTTAGGAAAAAAATAATTTTTGAAAACAAAAATTTTAACTGAATAGATGGATGAATCTTAAACTGAAATATTGTACAGTTATTCAATTTTCAACTAAAAAGATTAATTGCTACTAAAAGAGACGAAAGTTTAACAAAATATAAAAATTTTCAACTAAAAGAGATAAATTGTCAACCAAAATTTAAACATTCAAATTTTCAGTCGATGAAATTGATGATCTACCAAACAGATAAATTTCCAACTGAAAGGATAGTAGTTACATTTTTAGTTTGAAAGAAACATGTTTACAGAAAAAAAACAAATTTTCAAGAAATAGTTTTATTTTCAAATGAAGTGATGAATATTTAACTAAAATAATAAATCTTGAACTGGAATAATTGAATTTCAAACAAAGATTAAATAGTTAAGTTTTTAGTTTAAAGAAGCTAGGTTCAACCAAGAAGATGAATAGCTAACTAGAATAATAGCATATTTAACTGAAATAGTTTAATTTTTGATTTAATAAATTGAAAAACAAACTTCAACAAAAAAGTTGAAGTTTAAGAAAAGTGTTTAATATTTAACCAATGGATTACATTTTTATTTTAAAAAGAAGAACTCTGCACGTAAAATGTAGCATTTATAATTATATTTATATCAATTTTAATTAATTAATTTATATTAATTATAATTTTAAAAAGCAAACATTTTCAACAAATTTCCAGGTCTTGCAGGTATGGTTTTTAAACAAGAAAACCGAATTCAAAACAAAAATTGATTTATTTCTTCAAGCATTCGACAGGATTGTTAAAAAGTAATTCTTTTTTCTGAAAATTCAACTGCTCTTTGGAAAATTCATCTTTTGGTGTTGAAAATTAACTTTTTTGTGAAAAATTTATATTTACGGATTTGAAATTCAATTCTTTTGCAGAAAATTAACCTTTTGGCCTCGAAATTCAACAAATTAGTTGAAATTTTTTCCTCTCTTTAATAACAAATAAAATCAGTTTTTTTTTAATTCAATTTTTTTTTTGAGTATTCATTTTACTTGGTTATAAATTTATCTACCTTGTAGAAAATTAATCAATTTTGTCATAATGTAATTTTGTTAATGAGATTTTTTTATTTTACTTAAAAATTAATTCCACTATCGGAAATTTAACGTTTTTGTTTAAAAAACTTTTTTTTTCAAAACTTTAAATAAAATTTGTTTTAGTTGAAATGTCAACTATTACATTTTTCGTTGATAATTGTCTTACATGATAGAAATTTATCTGCTTTATACAAAATTTAACAATGTTTTTGGAAAGTCTTTTTTTGTTACAAATTTTTTATTTTGCTTGAAAATTCATACCTTCGATTAAAAATTAAAATTTTTTGTTAAAGAATTGTGGTTTTTTAGTTAAAAATAATTTTTTAAATTGAAAATAGAACTATTCCAGTTAAAGATATATAATAATTCAATTGAAACTCAATCGCTTTGATTGAAAATTAAAGTATTTCATATCTAATAAAAAATTCACCTTTTCAGTTGAAAATTAAACTATTTCGTAGGAAATTGATCTTTTTTATTTAAAAAATTATGGGGAATGTGAATAATAAAAAAAGTTTTTTGTGAGGATGAAATTGTGTAACATTTTATACTTTATTGAAACAATAAGAAGATAATATTATTAACATTGTCAATAGAGTACGTCATCACTATATACCAATTTAATGCCAAGTTATAGCTTCATAGTGGGAAAATATAAATTATTTACAAATTCGAATAAAAATTTAAAAAATTTTGTTTATCAACAATATTTGAAAAATTGTGAACCTTTCAAAACTTCGCGTCGGTGTATTGGGAAAAATATATTCCTGCAACAAAGTCAGGGACAACGAATTTTGAAAAATGTTCAATGTTCTAAGCAATTTTCCAACTAATATATCAAAACTGACAATAGTGTTTGGTGAAATATTCATTACATTTTTTGGCACTTTTTGAGAGAAATTGGTTGACATTATTGCATTTTTGTATTTTTATGGTGAAGAGGGGAACCTGTAAGGAAAACCACTAATAATTGAATTTATAGCATTGTCATCAATAATTTTTATTATTGAAAAAAATCATAATGCATGATTACGCGAAACTTATGTGCAGCAAATACGGAGAATATTTAACATTTTTCTTATTTTTAAATTTAAAATTTAAATTAAAAATAAATTTAATGTAATATTTAACATTTGTTACAATGCTGTGCAAGATTAAAGTGATTTCAAATATATAATCCTAAAAAATCAACATACAAATATTAAGCTTACTAGTTTTTTATTAAAAATAATCTTCACAATTAACTCGCAATGTAAATATATGACAAAAATTAGAATCATTATGATGAATAAGACCCCAAAAATTTTATAGGATCTAGTGCTATGTCCTAAAAATCTTAGGAAATCTTCAAAAATATTTTAACACCTTGTAGGTCCTAAAAAATCGTTCCATATCATCCAAAATTCTAAAAAAATCTTTAAAACCACATGAAAATTTCTTTAATCACCTTAGAATTAATAAATCTCTTGAAAAGTTATTAGACTATTTTAAAATAACCTACAATATGTTAAGCCCCTCGAAATTTATCGAAAATCTTGAAAGTTTTTGAAAATCTTAAACATTTCTTGCAAGCTTTAAAAATACCCCACGATTTTTCTAAATTCCTTGAAGATAATGAAATTTATCACAAATGTTTTTGCAATCTCTTAAAAACCTTTAAATCTTTAAAATCCATTAAAATCTGCTTAATTATTTTTTTTTTAATTCCTGAAATCTTTAATAACCTGAATTTCTTGGATATTTAAGATTTCATAAATTTCTGAAAATCTGTGAAGCCTTTAAATTATAGGAATTCACTTAAATCCTTGAATGTTCTGAATTCCCTTCCAAGCTTCCGAAAATAAACGCACTTTTTTGAAACCGCACAGGATTTTCAAAATCATTTAAGATCCCCGTAAAATATTTGTAAATCTTTTCAAATCTTTTGAATCTGTTGAAATATATTTTATTTATCAATATATATTGAAAAATTGTCTAAATCTTTAAAACTTCGATTAAATATTTCAAATAAACTGAGATCCTTAAAATTTTCACAAGTATCTTGATGAAATTCCTTGAAACACCTTCAAATTATTAAAATCTTTGGAAAATCTTATGAGGTTTCTTACAAATTTTTTAAAATCGTTTTTAATAAATGAAAATCTGTATAATTTTCTAAAATTTCTTAAAATTTTTCAAAACACTCTTAAGTCTAATCAATCTTATATGAAATTCTTTCAGATCTTCGGAAATTCAATGTAATTTTTTTAAACACCATAGGATTTGTTAAATTTTGTAAAATCCCCTGGAATATTTAAAAATCTTTTCAAATCTTTGAAATTCTTCGAAATCCCTTTAATTTATAGAAATATATTAAAAATTCCTTAAAATCTTTGAAAATACTCTAAGTATTTTAAATGCTCTAAACCTCTAGATGATATTCCTCGAAAACGCTCAAAATTATTAAAATACTCAAAAATCTTATAAAGTTTCTTTAAAATTCTTAAAAAGTCGTCTATAATTAACGAAAATTTTCTGAAATTTTTGAAAATCTTTTTGCGAATTTTCAAATATTATAATTCCTATATAAAATTCTTCCAAATCTACCTAAATTTAATGTTATTGTTTAAAACCGCATGGGATTTCTTAAATTATGCAAGATCCCCTGCAATATTTAAAAATCTCTTAAAATCTTGGAAATTCTTTAAAATACATTGAATTTATTAAAATATATTACAAATACTTCAAAAACTTAGAAAATATCATAAAATATTTCAAATCCTTTATATTATTTTGAAATCTTATGATATTCTTCGAAACCCCTTAAAATTATTGAAATCTTTGGAAATCTCTTAAAGTTTTCTCAAGATTTTTTAAAAATTGTTTGAAATATATGAAAATAATAAAAATTTTCTAAATTTTTTTGCATTTTCTAAAAAATTCTTAAATCTTATAAATATTACATAAAATCTTCCAAACCTTCCGATATTCAATGTAATATATTCTTTAAAATCGCACGGAATTTGTCGAATCCTGTAAAATTTCCTGTAATATTTGTAACATATTTTAAGCTCTGAAATTTTTCGAAAAACCTTAAAAGTTTTTTAGCCTCTTCAAAATTTTTTTAAAGCTTTAAAAATACCCTTATATTTTCGAATCTTCCGAAATTCAAGGTACTTTTCGAAAACCACGTGGAATTTGTCAAATCCTGTGAAATCCCCTAAAATATTTGCAAATCTCTTAAAATTTTTTAAATCCTTTGAGATACATTCAATTTATCAAAATTTATTGTAAAATCCTTCAAATTTTCAAAACTACGATAAAATATTCCTTTAAATCTTTTTAAAAATTCGAAAATCCTATAAATTCTGTATAAAATTCTTCCAATCTTCCGAAATTCAAGGTAATTCGTCAAAAACACCTTAATTTTGTCAAACCCTGTGAAATCTACTGGGATGTTTGAAAATCTCTTCAAATCTTTTTAATTTTCGAAAATCCTTTCAATTTATTGAAATATATTGAAAATCCCTTAAAATCTTGGAGAATATCATGAAATATTTTAGATCCTTTAAAATCTTTCAAAATCTTTTAAACTTCTAGACGATATTCCTCGAAATCCCTTGAAATTATTAAAATCCCAGAAATCTTCTAAAATTCCTTCAAAATTCTTTGAAAATTCTCTAAAATATATGAAAATATACAAAATTTTCTATAATTTCTTGAACTCTTTTGGAAAATTCTAAAGTCTTATAAATCTTGCATAAAATCTTTTTAATCTTCCGGAATTCAATGTAACTTTTTAAAACCGCATGGAATTTGTCAAATCCCGTGAAATTTCCTGCAATATTTGAAAATCTCTTTATCTCTTCAAAATTTTTACAAATTTCTTTTATTTATTAAAATATATGACAAATTCTTTAAAATCTGGGAAAATATCATAAAATATTTTAAATCCTTTAAAATCTTTTGAAATCTTTCAAGCTTCTAGATGATTTTCTTCAAAACCCCTTAAAATTATTGAAATATTCGGAAGTCTTAAAAATGTTCCTTCAAATTTTTTAAAGAATCGTTTGGAATATGTGTAAATTGTTTAGATTTTTTGAAATTTTAGAATGTCTTTTTAAAAATTTTAAAATCTTATAGTTTCTATATAAAATTCTTTCTAATTTCCTAAATCACAGTGTAATTTTTTAAAACCGCATGGAATTTGTCAAATCTTGTGAAATCTCCTAGAATATTCAAAAATCTTTTAAAATCTTTAAAATTCTTGTCAATTCCTTTAATTTAATGAAGAATATTAAAAAGTACTTAAAAACTTGAAAAATATATAATATTTCAAATCTTTTAAAATCTTTTGGAATCTTTTAAGCTTCTAGATAATTTTCCTCGAAACCCCTTGAAATAATTGAAATCCTCGGAAATCTCTTGAAGTTTTTTAAAAATTCTTTAAAAATCGTTTGGAATATATGAAAAATAATAAAAATTTTCTAAAATTTCTTAAAATCTTTAGAAAAATTTTTAAATCTTATGAATCCTACATGAAATCTTCCAAATCTTCCGAAATTCAATGCAATTCTTTAAAACCGCATGGGATTTGTCAAATCCTGTGAAATTCCCTGTAATATTTAAAAATCTCTTCAATTCTTTGGGAATCTTTAAAATTTTTTCAATTTTTTGAAATATATGAGAAATCCTTTAAAATCTCAACAAATATATTCAAATATTTCTGAAATTTTAAAATATTTAAAATCTTTTAAACTTTCAGACGATATTTTTCGAAACCGCTTAAAATTATTGAAATCCTTTAGAAATCTTATGAAGTCCCTTTGATTTTTTTTTAAATCATTTGAAATATATGGAAAGCTTGAAAATTTGCTGGATTTTTTAAAAATCTTTTTTAAAATGTCAAAATCTTATAATTCCTATAAAAAATTCTTCCGAATCTCCCGAATTGTAATGTAATTCTTTAAACCCGCATAAAATCCTGTGGAATCCCCTAGAATATTTAAAAATCTCATCAAATCTTCAAAATTCTTGAAAATTTTTTTAATATATTGAAATATATGAAAAATTCCTTAACATGTTTAAAAATACCATAAAATATTTTAAATTCTTTGCAATACTTTAAATTTACTAAAATTGATTAAAAATTCCTAAGAATGTTCCAAAATATCGTCAAATCTCTTTCGGGAAATCTTATAAAGTTACTTTGAAATTTCTTAAGAATCCTTCATAATATTCGTCAATGTTTATAATTTTTTTAATCCTCTTACAGTTTTTAAAATTTACTGTAATTCTTTAAAATCGCAAGAAATAACTCGAATCCTGTAAAATTTCCTGAGATATTTGAAAATTTCTTTAAATCTTTAAAATTTCCTTAGTTTATTAAAATATACTTAAAATTTCTTGGAATATTTGTGAATACCATTATATAATTAAAATCCTTTAAAATCCCTTTAATTTTATTTAATCTATCGAAAATTCTCAGGAAAATTAAAAAATATCGTGAAATCTCTCTCCGGGAATCTTATAAAGTTCTCTCGAAATTCCTTCAGAATCCTTTGAGATACTTAGAAATACTCAAAATTTTTTGAAATTTCTTAATTCTTCCAAAATTTAAGGTAATTTTTAATATCCGCATGACATTTTCTGAAATTTTTAAAAATCTTTAGTAATTCTTAAAACAGCACAATGATATTTCCCAAAACCCCTGGAGATGATTAAAATCTTAAGAAATCGCATAAATTTCCTCAAAATTCTTGAAGAGTCGTTTGAAATATTTGGAAATGTTTAAAATTGTCTGAAATCTATTAACTCTTTTGAAATTCAAAGTAGCTCTTTAGAATCGCATCGAATTTTCGAAATCCTTTTAAATTCCCTGAAATATTTTAGAATCTTTCAAAATACGAAACCTTAGGAAAATGCTTAATTATTGTGAAATGCTTTGAAATTTATAGAAATATTATAAAATGTTAAGAAATTCTAAATATCTATTGAAATAACATGAAAATCTTGGGAAATTTTGCGAAGACTTATAAAATCATTAAAAGTACCCTAAAACCTTTCAATTCCCGCGATATTTGTGAAAATTCTGATAATGATTCGAAAATTCTTTCTTATTCTATTTTTTTAAATATTAATTTCTTATCATCCCTTTAAACTTTTGAAATAATATTAAATCCCAGTTCGCTACTATAAATATTATACACAAAAAATGGACGCAAAAAATCAATGATAGGAGAATATTAGAAACCGAGACCCTCTCCAAATGCCCACCTGACCCCTCTAAATGCCCGTCACCTTCATAAATGACTAAATAACTTCCCTAAATGTCATCTAACTTCCTGACTTTCCGCTCGACCAAATAATGTGATTCCCGACATAACTAAGTTGAATTATAAAATATTCAAACTAGAACATTCATGAATTTAAATAATTTACAAATTTGTTTTTAATTAAATATTATATAATTATCAAAAATACAATAATGAAATATTTTACTTAATACATTTTTTAGTGTTAATGGTGTTTTTAAATCATTGTTTGAATTTGAAAAACAATAATTCTTTAAAAATTGTAAACAAAAATAAATGTAAAAACAAGTGTGCCACAAAAGAATAAAAAAAATTTTTCTTCATATTTTTTCGTGCTTGATAACATTTTTTCAACAAACTTTGCAGGATTCAATTCAGTACTAATTTACCTAAAAATTTCTGTATAATTTTTTGTTATTGAGTTAAATATTCGATTTTTTGCTCACATTTTTTGTGATTCTTAAAAATAATACGCACATTTAAAAAAAAATCTATTTAGAAATATATATAATCCAATTATTGTTATGCAGGTATAAAGACTTTAATTAATTAGTATTACAAGTTCTATTTCATTTCATTCTGCTTAAAATATATTTTTTTTCTTGAAATTTTACGTAATCTAAACTTGTTCGATTTGAGATGTTTTATATTCAGAATTATACAATATAATTTTTTTAAATTTCAAACACTTTTAATTCAAAATTAATTATTATTTCAAAAAAATTTTCAATCGTAATATTAAATAATTTGGTTAGTACTTGATTTTTATATTGTTTGTATTTTTAATGTTCGGAAATGTTGAAAAATAAAGTTTATAACTGCGAAATTCTTAGGAATTAAAAAAAGGAATTTGCGTTTTTAAATTTTTCTTTCCTTTACAACATTTACCTTTCTAAAATAATTAACGTTTTACCAAATTTAATACATTTTCAAAAGGAAAATCTACAAATTAATTTTCTTATCTTTCGTGAGAAATGTTCATTTTAGGAAAAAAGTGTGAATAAAGGTAACATGAGTTTTGATAATATTCACTATTTTCAAATATAACACTATTAATTTAGAGAAATATCATTCGCGATTTAAAAAAAAATTGAAAGAGAGTACACAATATCAATAACTTAATTTCTATCAATCTGCGCAAGAAATTCTTTTGGCACTTTCAACTGGGATGCAAAAAGAAACCTTAGGTTAAGTATCATGTCAATATTTTTGCGTGACCTTTTAAACAGTATACCCCATTTAAATATAAACTTTATCACTTAACACTAAGAAAACGGATTCAAAATAATTGTTGCGCCCGTTTAATCAAGGTTACAATAGATTTTTTTTTTATTCATATCAGGACCTAAGGAAGATTCATTTAATTAAATCAAACTTTTCTGCAGAACGAGGTGAGGGGGGAAGGGCTAAAAATGGAATTAAATATGAGATATGAAAAATATTGAATGATTCGCGTTCAAGCTCAAAGCCGGAGATATTTATTATTGTGCGTTGTAAACGATCAAGGTCAACTACTTTCATTTTCCGTTTAGATGAGATGAAAAGGCATTCACCCAAACCGGAAGATTAATTTTTACTTCCTATACTATTTTACAAATATTAAAAACGATGATATTACAAAATTATTTCAATATATTAACAGTTTTAATTTTAACTATAACAATTACACAACGTTTTATAACAATGTATTTGTTTAAAAACTTATATTCTTTGCCTAATTTGAAAGCACTTTAAAATATTGCTTAGATATGATATGATTATTAGTTTATTTTTAATAAATTTAAAAACTTTCAAATCTATATGTGTTTATAAATTCAGGTTTGGCGAAGATTGTGTCATTTCAAAGGCTTCTTTTAAAATTCTGATCGACAAGAAATAATCTACATCTTAAAGCAACCGCCTCTATTTTGTCAATCTGTACTCTCTATATTGAGAGAGGTAAAATTAAGAAAACTAAATAAATTTACGATAAAATTTAAATGCCTTATAATTTATAATATGCAAATCCATCTAATTGTAAAAAATTGAAATAAAATTCAAGTTATGTTTGTTTACTCGTCTTTCCAAGTAGGCTGAGGCCAATTTCTCAAGTGAGTAGCAATAAGACCATTTGAACAAAAAACCTAGGATCGAACACGTAAGGTCAATCACTCCTACCTTCATAGATATAATCTTCTCAGTTTGAATTATAAAAAAGAAACATAATATTAGAGAGGTGTGGTGGCGGCTGAATAAGGTCCCATGAAATTTAACAAAAAGGAAATAGAGGGAATTTTTTGCGTATATAAGGAGGCGGATTCTCAGTTCACTTATAGTCCATTCAGCAACCTGAACACTAAACAGTAATAATCATGTTCCAGGTTGTTGATTCTCGCAGTCCTTTTGTCTTTCGCTAACGCTGAACCTAGAGAATTGGGTGTCCCATTGGTTACTAGTTATTCTGGTGTTTCAGCCACTTTGGGATATTCTGGATACTCTGGATTAGCATATCCTGCACCAGCAGCTTATGCACCTCTAGCTTACTCAGGTCATTATGGATATGCTCCATCAGCATATTCTGCACCACTGCCTTACGCTTACGGAAGATCCATCCACTACTAAATGTAGACACCAGAAACCAGAAAACAAAAAAACCAGAAACAGATTAAATCAATTCGTGTCCTGAAGGAGTTGGATAAAGTATACAAAATTTGTAAATGTGTAACAAATGCTTGTGATATTCATCTTCTTATTTATCATGTGATAAACTATAGTTTTTATTCTCAGATGTTTGTCTTTCAATATGTTTACCACCTTAGATAATTTATTAGGAAACAGTTATATTTATCAAAAATGTGGTCCTCTATGAATCATCCTATTATAAAAAAGAGGTTGCGATTATATCTCGAAAACAGAAGCCATATTCTCTCTTCACCTATTGGTTGGATTTCAATTCGCCGTTTATACTTTAGAATCGAGATCAGCAGAATTTATTATGTGCGGTCTAGAAAAATTTTTAGGTTAAGAACAGAGTTGCGTATTATGAAGCGAAGGCATGTGCACGCTAAGTCTGTGAGAGATAATTCAACACTTTGGTTGAAGATGTATGTTTTTACATTCTCATCACAGAATGAGAAGGTATTAGATTTGTGTAAAATTTGACCCCCCCGGTTTTTGTTGAATTATGTCCACGTTTTGAGACCCCCTGAACCCAAAAAACAGGTTGTTACGAATGTGTCTGTCTGTCCGTCCGTCTGTCTGTATGTCTGTCTGTGAGCACGATAACTTTTGAAAAAATTCATCTATTAGATTGGCCTTTGGTACACGCT
>JAUELO010318576.1:0-14985 GCA_032357855.1 Amphibolips quercusostensackenii | reverse complement strand
TCAGCTTTCTCAAATTCACTTTCGCTTATTTTCGGCTTAAGAAAAGTATTTATGCTGTACACAAGAAGCAACCAGTGCTTTGCATACTTACTTGGCATAAAAGCAGACAGCAATACTGACGAATAATATAAAAGAAAGTTTTTCCATTCCGAAGCTTTCCAGGTACTGTGCTGTTTCACTGGACTTGGTGTTCGCGTTATCTCGCACGAAGGTTTCATCTTTGTCAACATTTCATCAAAAGAATCAATAACCCTACCTAAGTACCAGCTTTTTTCATGATTTTTCGAATCAAACCACTCTGTAGCCAATAATTTTATTGCTCCTTCTGCAACTGAATGCAAATATTCAGGTGGAAATGAGAAAATCAAATGATGGACTGGTAGCAGTCTCACAACAGAAGTACCCTTCACTCCTCGAACAGACTTTCCTTGCGTGAGAGCTTTTTCGGCATCCACATCGTGTTGACGTAGATTTCTCGGCACCCCTACGTCACCACAGTAGACTCTTGCTGTCCCACGCCCAACGGGGACATTTTGTCCCTTAGCTAAACAGAATGTGCACCCAAACGTACCATTATACTGCTTCAGGTTCTGAATCGAAGGACGTGCGACTGAATCAACTGGGGCAAGGAGGGCATGCACTTTCATTGCAATGGGCTCTCTATCAAATAGAGTAGTTGTCTGAAACCCATTATTTTGCAATTTCGTAAGTTCTTCTATGAAGGGTTTCAAGAACACATTCATAGGCGGTTTTTTATCCGCAAACCATAAGCCACATAAAAGTATATTTTCTTTTCGAATACGATACGGTAATTCATTTATCATTACAAAAATTGGCCAAGCTGATTTTATTGTCGATTTATTTAACTTTACACCGTCTGTAAACCATTGAATTGTGATATCTTTATCCGCAATTATATTTCTTTGACGCAATTTTTGATAAACTTCTCCATTAACCACATCACTTTCATTGCATTCTTTCCGAAAATGTCGATAAACCTCACTATTAACTAATTCTTTTAACTGCTGCTCAAGTGGCAGGTAGAAAAAATACCTTTTTTTTTTATTAAAAAAGATTTCTCCCATTCATTGCTACATACGGAACATCGTACTTTATTTCCGTTTGAAAAATCGACATCGATATCGCATTCTCCACAGAGATAGTACGTCTCTATGGATGGTTGTGGGAATGATTTCAAAAACCGATATTTGCTTTTGTGGACGGGAAATGGAAGGTAACTATCAATAAGATAAATCATATTTTCTAAACCAACGTCTGGGAGCTTGTGTCGGAGGGCGAATGTCATAAGGAGCAGTTCACTTTCCTGTTTCGTATGGTCGCACTCTTCATGTAAAGTAACTCTCTCCTGTAGGAAAATACAATAAAATCATATATGCGGTTACGGTACATTGTCCTAATAACAATTTGTTAAATGTGACTAAGAATCGATTGATTTGAATTTCTTTCTTTTAACTTTTCCTTTCGACAGCAGGTCATCTGTATGGGCATGTGCAAGGCTGTGGTGTGAGCGATTCTTTTCGACGAACCAACTTATAAACTAATAATTGGAATAAATTTTCCATGACAGACAGGCTTAGCGAAGAGAAAGATGAACGTCTTCGTGGTATATAATGTATTAAAGTTGTTAGTTTTTGAGTAAAATTCGTCGAAATTAATGCTCTCATCACAGCTTAATACAAGCGCTTGTCATATCAAAAGACAATAAAAATTCTATTCTATTTACCTCAGGCAAATTTACGTCATCATCAATGATTTCCATATCTCCAGCAATATCAGGATCGTTAAAATCAACATATATTTCGTTAACTTCCGCAAAATCGCTGCCTTCGGATATATTGCTTAAATGTTCCTCATACTCATCATCCTCTCTACAATCGCTCAAAGTTTCCAAATCACTACCATATTGTTCGGCTCTCTCATATTGTTCTTCGTCACTACTAGACACACTGGAATCTTCATTGTGCAGTTCATTTGCTTCTTCAAAAATATTTAACTGGTCTTCTGAATCCGTACTTTCATTTGCAGATGCACTGTTTTCAACAATGCTACTGTCATTTGAATCTACTTCAATATCATATCCGTCCTCCCCTTCACTCGCCTAAATAATGCAAATAGAAATATAAACATGTTAACATTTCTCAATGGATTTATCATCTCATTTATTCTTTCAAGAATTACAATACCACAGTCAAACCCAATATGACAAATTCTACTGATCCACACCATACAGAATAAAGTTCAGGTGAGTGCATATAGAGAATCAGGTTTCTAATGTTCTATGCAGAAAATCAAGTCTACAATTTGACGGATTCGTTTTTTGCAATAAGATAAAAAGCAGAACGTTCTGCAGTACTTAATCAAATGTAAATAAATTGTACGGAATAGTCAATATTGCAGAGAATTCCACAAAATTTTATGACGAGCTGTAGAAAGGCTTGCTTTTGTTTATTTTATTACCAAATGATAAAGATATAAAAAATAAGCTTACTTCCATGCACACAAAAAGTGAAGCTTGATTCATTATACGAACTCACCTATACCTGATTCCATGTTGTATCGAGCAATCAAAAGTTTGATTCAAAAGTGAATCAAGCAGTTGTACAATAGATACAGTGGACAAGTACTTATATCAGAAGCTTAACTGAAGCATAAAAAGAAGGAAAAGCTTAAATGAGACTCATTTTATGACTTCGATTTGAAAAAGTAGCATATTGAACTGTTAGGTTATAACAAACCAAATGTTTCATAGGCAACTGCTTCCTCCTCAATAATTTGTTCCGTTACCCTGTTCTAAGAAATATAAATTACAGATTAGTGTATTTAACAAAAATCACGCGATAGACAGGAGATGGGCACGACTTTTTCATCAACTGACCGGCATTGAAATGTTAATAATTAACTTTACGAACCTCACTATTATCAGAATCAGATACAATATCTCCTACTTGTGCCCCTAATCTCATTCTTCGATAACGTCTTGTTGATTCTGGAATTTCAACGTCATCATCGTCCAGTAGGTACCTCTTGTACGAGCCCCTTTGACCTCCTGCCATATCTTCTCTCTTCAATGATACAGAAACGTGAACTTTATTTTCATAACTCATAAAGAAAAACTTTAAAACACGATCAAATAATATTTTTCTACCCGTGTGCAATCATAACTTGAATACTTTTTATGACCTACTCTTGAAAAAATCAACCGGATAACTTTGATTACCAAGTGAGATATTTAGAAAGTTTCAATGTCTCACGGTGGGTATTTCAATATCCCAGAAATGCTGAAAAAAACCTCCCGAGATATCTTATGGATATATCCCGTGTAATATAAAAATGACCACCTTGTACAGATATGCCGCAAATATCCAGTAGATATCTGTAGGATATCTACATATCCTTAGACATTCATTTGATATCCTGGAATATCCCGATAGTATCGTCTAAGAATTTTGTTAATTTTATACATTTTTAACATTTTCTTTCCAGATTATTTTCATATTCTTTTCAAAGATCCCGAATTTTTCAGAAATGGACGTTTTCATATTAAAAAGAGAATTCAGTTGTAAAGTGTTCCATCTTTATATTTCATAAGATAGAAATGTGGAATTCGCCATCTCCATATAAAAATGATTCGAGAATATATTGACATTAATATAAATCACGTAGGAGGTGTAGGAAAAATGTAACTGGATAGTAAAGTTTATTTTTATCCATCAATTTTTCAATCAATCAAGATTTATCATCTTACATTTTCCCATTCAAAATTATAAACAAAACATAAAGAAATCCGTAATAGCTAAAAATAATAAGGCATTAGAATAGGGGAAAGATAAGAAGAGGATGCGGCAAAAGCCAGGAAAGACAAAAGTTAAAAAATAGGGCTTAAAAATTTCCAAATAAGAGAAAATAAATTATTAAAAAAGAATGAGTAACTTCAATTTTTGAAACGAAGCAATGTATAAAATGTCATACGCTTCGTTTTAGATTTTTCCTTCAACATTTTTCTCATACGAAAGTCTGAATGTTCTAGACAATTGACCATATGCCAACTTTCACGCTACATTAACAACTTTGGATAATTTCAAATAATTATCGTGTTTGTTTTTAAAATATTGATTTTAGTTAAAATCAAGGGGACATTTTTAGGAAGCATAGGGACTTTGTGAAAAATGCTTTTCCATGACAATATGAAACTGTAACTTTCTGAAAAAGGTCCTTCTTATCATTATTGCGAAGAATTGCAACAAAATTCGAATAATATGACTATAACAGATAGTGAAAGTGATTTATGACACTATCTGAGGTGTTTGCGCACTTCATGAAGCGGCTCAAAAACCTAGCCATATACTGTAACTGTCAATTATTACACAATCGAATCCACATCTATTTCTGCCATATTTTTCAAATTAAAAATAACTGGTAATTATTTAAACAATTTATATGGCAAGACATTCTTAGTTTATTCCTTGCAAAAATGGTGATCCTATTCGGAGAAAAAAAGGTAAAAATATTTTTTTATCAAAATTATCAAAATATGACAACTAAAAGTCAATCGCAACACAATTTTAATGTATTCCTTAAAAAAAGTACATCCTCGTGGAAAAGAGATCTAAATGTAAATTTGTTTATAATAACTGTTCAAATAGTAAACGTTTATTGTTAATTTAAAAAATATTATAGCAGCAAAAATTCACTGGCAAGACATTTCTTGTCAAATCCGTACGTGGAAAAAATCAGTCATCGAAACTTTCCTTGACTGTCATCGACTTTAGGATACGTCAAAAGTTTTCAAATATTTTATAAACTTTTTTTTAATCTGAAGTACTTTTTGTGAAGAATTATAAAAAATTTGTCGAAACTTTTCTTGACTTGGTTGAGATATTGATAGTCAATAAAAATTTCCAAAACTGTTTTAGAATTGTTCACGAAAAGTAATTTAGATTTAAAAAACGTTTATAAGACATTTAAAAATTTCGACGTAGCCTAAAGTCGATGACAGTCAATGAAAGTTTCGATGACTAATTTTTTCCGTGTATAACAATTGAGTCTATTCATAGAAGTGGTAAACATGGGCATTTGCTTATAATAATTATTTAGATAAACATCTTTTTATCATTTTACAAAATATGAAAACAAGGAGTCATTTAAAAGACATTTTCAGTTCACTTTGCGAAAAATTGAGCCTATTCATTCAGACAGTCTCCAACTACATATTTGTTTGCAACAATTGTTCAAAGTATTACAAAACAGCAGCCATTTTAAATTAATTGTATATTATTTATAATGATAAGATATTATATATAATGTATACCATATTTTACAATTGCTTTCCACTTTTGCATTTGCATACATTATTCTCGCTTATTTGTTATAAATCGTTACTCATCACGACAAATCCATATAATATGTTCAAACATACACAAAACGTTTTCTCCGTATATGATTTATATAAATGCAAACTTAATTATTTTTCCTAAATTTGGAAATAATAAAAACTCTTTTTGACTTTAAAAAGCAGTCTCTCGTATTGAAAAATGGCCTGGCAGTCTGGTTACAGGCCTGGCCCAGGTCTGACCTTATCTAGACCGTCTTAGTCTGGACGGTCTGGTCAAAAAAACATTGTGTGTCAGTGAGGCACATGGCAGAATTAAAACTTTGACGGATTAACTCTTATTTTTCTCTGTTTTCTTTCCCTTTTACATTTTCCCCCTTTCCCTTTTCCATTTCCTCTTTTTCCTTCCATTTTTCTGGTTTCCCCTTTCCCCTTTCTGGTTTCCCCTTTACCTTTTTTTGTTTCCCTTTCCCCTTTCTGGCTTCACTTTTCCCTTTCTAGTTTCCTTTTTCCCTTTCTCCTTTCTGTTTTCCCTTTCGCCTTACCTCTTTATGGTTGCCCTTTTCCTTTCCCCTTTCTGGTTTCCCCATTCCCCTTTCTGGTTTCCTTTTCCCCTTTTCCCTTAACTCTTTCTGGTTGACCTTTTGCTTTGCACTTTTCTGGTTTCTCATTTCCCCGTTCTCCTTTCAGATTTCCTTTTTCCCTTTTTCGCTGTGTGGTGGGGGTATATTGAGAAGAGAAGAGCAACTGCGAATAGCCGCACAAAACGAAAAGGGAGATGGTCGTGTGCGTACGTGTCGTACCTTTTTTTTTTAATTCACCCCTGTCTCAAAAGAAGTTTAACTTAAAAAAAGTTCTTAGTTCGATCAACCAATTTTTCGACATATTTCAAAAAAGTTACAGGGTGTTTGAAACTATCAAAACAATACTTTTTCTTATTACCTTGACCGTTTGGTCTGACCCAGGTTTGGCACTGATCAGTTAGCCAAGAACAACAAAATCTAAGTTCGATCAGTAAATTTTTTTCTGACATTTTGAAAAAGTTACAGGGTGTCTAAAATGAATTTTTTTAAACTAAAGCCGCTGACAGTAAAAAATGATATTTTTCTAAGTCATCAAAAAATTAAAATTTCTTCTCAATCAATTGGAATTTATTGCTTGGCTGACTAACGACTGACCAGCCCATACCTAGCGGCTGACCAGATGGTCTGGCCTGGGACTAGCCAGAAAAAAACGTAATAGTTTTGGCCAGTCCCAGGCCAGATAGTCTTGTCAGCATCAAGACTGAAACCAGACGGTCTGGTCTGGTCCATGTCAGAAAATTTTTCCACACGGGGCTTGTTTTAGACAGTGACCATTAAAATTAGCTGCTATCTGGTAATAATTTTTATTAACGTTATAAATTTTATTTTTTTATTCCAAAACGTTTCACATGCTTGAACTTACTTTACAACTGGTTGCCGAACATAAATACTACTTTATTTTCAAGCATGTGAAAGTACATTTGAATCCGTTAGACGAGCTTGAAACTGCTATTAGAAAGTTATTTAGAATATATTAGCAATAAATAAATTTGATAAATTTAATAATTTTGAAAAAAAATTATTTCTTTATGTAAATATATTGCTGGAAACATGCTCAATAGCTTCTAGTCAAATTGAATCATAATCACTGAACAGACTAATTTTTTTCCATAAGAGTACATAATGAAAATAATTATATATAATCTGAACTTATCCTATGCATTATTTCATATAAAACAAATGAAAATCATACAAACTTTTTTCACTGTTTATAATTTTTCTGTCTGGGGCTGACATTCACTTGATTCACTTGCTTTTTTTAAATATCTCTAAAGCAGGGATCACCAGAATGCAGTCATTGACTGCCTTGACTCAGACACAAATATTATGTTTTTTGTTACGTTTCCATTGAAATTTCAAATTGATCTTTTGTTATTTAAATGGTTACGCTACATTTATAATATTTCTACAAGGGCTTTTGCAGTGCAAACATAAAAATAATTGGAATGTACATCTTAGTTTCTCTTCGACCTAAGAAACACATTTGCGTTATATTGTGTTACATTGTTTGAATGTTTATTAACATTTTCAAGTTTCACAAACATGTATTATTAATAAATATTATTTAATTTTTTGGTTCGCATTAATCACTGAGTCATTTCTGATCACACCAGAAGATATTAAGTATTCATTCGCGTATTATACCACAAACTTCATGCCTAATATTGCGTTATATTGTGGCATTTTAAGAACGGCGGGGGTGCTAATTCGATATCAACTGATCATAAGCAGTCCTTTGTAACAATAAATATTTTACTTTCAAAAATGAAGTTAAAAACTAAATTAGAATTTTTTCATAAAACACTCTTTTATATTTCATTGAATTTTTACCTTGAGCAAAAAGGAAGCTTGGCACGCTGAGCATGAAACCCCTTTGACCCAAAAATGACATTACTAAAACTTCTTTACGGGATATTATTCTTATTTAATATGTGCGTATTTTGCTTCAAACAGTAAAATAATCTTAGAATCGCTTTTTTCAGCTATTTATAGCAAAATTTTAGTAAAATTAGCCATGGACGTTCTGTTCGGATATTTTTTATAAGATATTTAAAAAATCGTGGAAGCGGTTTTTTCAAAAATCTATTTCTTTCAATTTTTAGATGTTAAGTGCAAAAGGAATTTCTGTTTAAAAACTAAGTAAACCATTATTATGAAATTATGGCGCAGAATCAAAGAACTGTACACTCTACAGGGTTATCTGTATATTTGACAAGTTCCTTTTATTAGAAAAAGTTCTTTAAACATTATTTTAATTACCGGTTAATCCCAGGCTGTAATTTATTCGTATTGGCTAATATAAGCTTGAAGTGTTCCGGTGTATCTAATTACGCCTACGCACGTGCGCCTGTTTCCAACGATTATTTTCATTAATAACAGATTATAACTTCACTTTTGAATCTCAAGAGTTCTTTAGGAAAAAAAAACTTTGCTTCATCCACAAAGAAATACAGGAAAAGTGTTCTTACATTTAAGAAAGTGAAACATATTTTTCACATTTATTCTTCAAGAAAAAGTATTTTTTGTTTAAGAAATACTTACAACCAATGAATAGGGCGTAGAAAATTCTATCGGAACTGTACTACACAATATTTTCTGTTTTAGTATTAAAATAGTCTAAAATCGCCAGAACAGGCGGTATATTATTCAGAACCTTTCTTTAGAGATAAAAACAAATAAAAAAAGTGTGCCTATCCAAATTGTACTCGGCAAAATATTTTTATGGTCATTATAACAGTTAAAAATCGCCGAATCAGATGATCCTATACAAGTATACATAACCTATAACTTTCAACCCCATCCTCTCAGTCAATGTGTATTCGAAAGACCAAATTTCCCCCTGCAAAAACTGCTATCAAATAGAATAAAACTTTGCATCAACTAGACTTAGATCAGCCTGATAACCCTTTTTAGTGTTTAGAGGAAACCACCCTACAGTAGATAATCTTAATTAAGTGGAAAACTGGCAAATAATGTTAATTATTTTTGTTAGTACAACATTTCAGAAAGGATACTGTATTTTCTGACCAATGAAAAGACCATCCTCATAAGCCACAGCTGACAAAAGTTAAAACAATAATTTTATAACTCTTTTTTCTCATTATTTTTTGTTATTATTATACGACATCATATAGATGGAAAATAAATGAACTGTTTACGGAAATATTAATAAAATCATTTTTATATAAATAATTTAAATCTATTACAATTTTTCTTCGTTCAATATTTGGTTTTTTCGCGTTTTAGACCATTTTAACACTTTTGATAATGAAAAAAAACATCATTTTCAATAATCATGTAAAATTTGTATCGACGGAACTTAGAAATTTTATCGCGTACTGCGACAATTTTTTCAAAACCAAATTTTTTTATCTTTCGTGTAATTTTTTGTTTTTTATGTGTCTTAGACTATTTTACAACGATTAGGAATTACATCAAATGTAATTTTTTCTAAATATTGTCTCGAAATTTTAAAACACCCTGACAACATATTTAAACGTATTTTTTTAATGTTTGTTTTGTACCACTGGCATAGTACCGTCCCGGTCGTGCAGCCGATCTTATGCCAGTACTGGGCGAACCACCGGCTTCCTGCACTGGTGAGCAGTACTGGGACACTACTGCGCAGGTAGTGAACTCCGCCGGACTACCGAAATTTCCACCTGGGGTTAATAAGTATTTCGAAAAAAATATTTTTAGGAATAAGGTATGTAAATATTCTTAACTTTTCTGTCATCACAAGTCAGGTTAAATGGTATGCAGATTAAACATCTTGCATCAATCGTACCAATCTCACGAAATATCAGATTTAAAAAATGTCAAAAATTAAAGCCCAGGAGCACCTATGGGAGGTTTGACCATAGTAATGGAAGGTTCGACTTTTATATGAGAATGTTTATTCAATGTTTTATTATAAAAAAAATAATCGCCACAAAGGTTGAACATGGCAATATCATTTTAAAATTAGTTTTTTTTTAGTAACCGAAAGTCAGGATTTACTAGAAGATACAATGATTTTTGGGCGACCAAAAGCGTAACCAAATTATACAAAATTTAGTATATGATTCGTTTTATGTCATTTTATTTTTTCATAATTTGCACAGTTTTACGTTTGCTTGTTTTTGTTTTTTAATAGGCTACGTAGCTCACTAAACCTCAGTATTGCTTATTGTCCTCTGTGTTCATGGCTGTCGCACTAGGGTGGTACAAAATTCGACTTTTGATTTTTAGTGATAAACGCCCCCTCCCCTTTAACTTTTTCGTTTACGGGAAAACGAAATTCCGTTATTTTATTTTATTAACGTTCACCCGTGCACCGGACTTCTGAAATGAACTTGGGGTTACAAATAGGAAAAGCTCAATTTTCCAAAAAATTGTAAGAAGAAGCACTTGAAGACGGTATTTTTTAAAAAATTTTCAACCTGAATTATTTTTAGTTGATAAGAGACGAGTTTCCAAGTATTTTTAAAATAATGTTAACTTGTTTAAACAATTATCATTTGCTAAAACCACTTTTTTCTTTCTGTAAATCGTGAAAAGTAATTATCTTTCATGTTATATTATACAAATTTGATGAATCTCAAGAGTAGTAAGTCCTTGTTTGTCATATTTCGACATTATTCGAACAATTTTCATGTATCAAAGAAAATTTTTTTCCTAAAATTGTTGGAAGTTATTATTTTCTGGACATAACGACACAATTAAATAATGTTGAGAGCAATATATTTTTAAAGAATATTTTTGTCAATTAGTTTATTTAATTATTTTATTTATTCAAACTATTTCATACATTATTTTAAAAATACTTAAAAACTCGTAGTTTATTGATTAAAAATAACTCATGTTAAAAACTTCCAAATAATACCGTCTTTATCATGAAGTTGATAGTCGTAAATACTACTTTTGTGCATTTCCTTATCATAAATCATTTGTAGTGGCCAAAAGTACACTAGAGTGGGGCGAAAAAAATTAATTTCTAGTAACCCATTTCTAATTTTAAAAAAATGGTTATTTACTTATGATTTGAATATACTGTACAATTTTATTTAAATCGATTAATATTTTTTACCTTCTGAAGCGTGTTAAAAATGAAAAAAAAACAGAATATAGGCGGAAGATATATGCAAAGTTAAATTCTTACAGTCACAAACTTTTTTATATATGTATAACTGTGTACCTGAAAAATATGCGGAAGTACTTATTTGATATAAAAAAATTATGGAAAATTTAATATGTGACATAGGAAAAAATTTGTGTTTTAATTTTAATTTTATTTTTATTAAATTGTACGCAAAAAATTACTTGAAAAATAAATTAGAAGAAGTAAATTATTTATTTATTTACTATTGGCAATTGCATTTTTTTAGAATATCCTCATATCTCGGAAATGGGGCATCTCAGATTTTCATTGAAATATGGCCCACATGTTACCGTCTCTTTTTTCAGCAATACAATACAAATTTCTTTTGAGGTAATTTTATGCACGGATTTAAAAAAATATTAAATTCAAATAGAAAAAATATTTTGATCTATTTTTTATTACATTCTCGTGCTAATGAAAATGTATTAGTTTTATCTAAAATTTGAATTCGTCGGTTTTCATCAAATTTTCACGTTTCGAGACCCCCTCAGTCGAAAAAAACGATTTTTACGAAGCTTCTACCTGTCTGCATGTCTGTCTAAATCCTGTAGGCACAATAACTTTCAAAAGACTGCTCAAAATGGATTGAGCTTTGGCACACATTTTCAAGGCATACAAAGAGAGGACGATTTCGTTATCCAGACATTTTTGGGTAACGGTTCTGCTTCATCCGTCGAAAATGTTTTTAAAAAAAGCAAAAATTCCATTCTTTAGCAAAACTACACGAGATATGAAAAGAATGCGAAGCAGAAAAATAGTGCATCTCAAAAATATGAAAAAATTTTGTGAAAACCATTTTTTCATGAGACGAATTTTTTTATCGTGAATAATTTTATTGAAAATAAAAAATTGCATGTTTTGATCAAACTCTGCAAGATGAAAAAAATAAATAAAAAGACAAAAATTGTTTATCCGAAAATGATCTACAAATTTGTTGGTAATCATTTTTGATAGGATGCGTGGTTTTGGTTTTAATAAAAAAAAAGAACATTTAAAATGTAAAAAAATAACATTTTTGGGAAAACGACAGGAAATACAGGAAGTTTTCTTTGAAAAAAATCAAAATTTTCAAAAAACAACAGGAAATACAAACACAAATGAACAGTAAAAAATTATTTTTCGAAAAAACAGTCTAGACATTTGTTATAAATCATTTTTTGATAGTATCCGTGTTTTTGTTTTAAAGTAAAAAATAACATTAACAAAAAATAAATTTTTTTCCAAAAGCAACAGAAGATACGAAAAAAAAATTACAAGACAAACATTGTTCAACAAAAACAGGTCCACAAATTAATTACAAATTATTTTTTATAGGACGCATATTTTTTATTTTAATCGTACGAAATGCCATTAAAAAAATTAAAATTTCAGGGAAAACCTCACAAGGTACAATAAAATGTTAATGAACAAAATTTTTCACCTAAATCATGTTTACAAATTTGTCTGTTTCAATATCAATACACATCATGAATTTTAACAATAATTATGCATTTACTGAAATGATACACTTTTCTCGGTAACTGCGAATAATGATTCATGCTATATGAGGAACAAATATTATAGTAGTAATAAAAAATAATCAAATTTCATATACAATAGAGTTGAACATAATATAGAAAAGTATGCTCTCCGGACAAATTTTAATCGAATTGTCGATGGATTTACCTTAAATTTTAAATGGTTTATGCGCAAATGTCCAACAGACGCGCGCCCTAGGCCTGCTCAAATTTGTGAGCGCAGCGAGCCGCGCATGATTAGAATGGGACCGCGCAGCAAGTAGATTTTTTAAATATATTTTTTTAAATAAAATAGGTACTTCTATGAATTTGTTAGGCATATAGTTCCACATAATTTCGGAAAAATTTTTTTTTTAACTCTTGAGGAGGTAAAAGAGCGCGCGGCTCGCTGTGATCACAAGTTTGAGCGCGTCTGCTGGATCTCGCGCTTTGCGTTCGATAATGTATTTACCTCGCGCTACGCGCTAGGTCTTCGTACTTGCCCCACATTAATGCATACTCCTTTTAAAATTAAATATAAATCGATTGACAGCTTTAATTAGATAATTGTAAATTCTCTTTTGTTAAGTCTACTTCGGCTATTACGAACACATTAAAATAAAATAAAAACTATGAGTCCTATGAAAGACTAATTTATAACAGATTTGTCAATCTTGTTTCTGTGAACAACTTGTGTCTATTCATTGTTTTCGTATCTCTTTTATCGAATAAAATAAGAACCACGCGTCCTATAAAAAATGATTAACAACAGACTTGTAGGTCTTTTTCAGATTAACAATGTTTACCTTCTTTTTGTTTCTTGCAGTTTGACCAAAACATGGAATTTATTTTTTTAATAACAATTTTCATGATTGAAACAAAAAATATGCATCTTATAAAAAATGGTCCACAGAATTTATTCATATTTTTGAGATAAACAATTTTGCTCGGTCTCATTTTTTCATATCTAATTTAGTTTTGCTGAAAAATAGATTTTTTATTTTTCGAAACACATTTTCGATGGATGAAACCAGAGCCGTAGATCAAAAATAGCTGGTTAACGAACTCATCCTTTCTTTTTATACCTTAAAAATGTGTGCCAAACTCAATCCAATCTCAAAAAGTGGAGATTTGATTAATATCGATGAAGTTAAATTTAACATAAAACTAATAGCTCCTCATCAGGATAACAATGTAATTAAAAGTATATTCATCTCATCAAGAACAATTTTTTGCTATTGGAAATTGATCGCACAAAATGTACTTTTTTCGACTTACCCTATGGTGTACACCTTCTCTGAGTAACTTAAGCTATTTAATTCAAATTAAAAATAAACACGAAGAATTAATTAGTTTTAATTTATGTCATGCATAAAAAGTGTCCGAACAAACCGAAATTGTTGAAACCATTATGGATAAGTAACGAAAAAATTTCTCACAGGACAAGCTAATCAAATTTATGGATTGATTAAACAAAAAAAAACACTTTTCTGCCTTATTCCAGTCAAAAGTTACATTTCAGCAATAACAAATTATTAAGAAAATTTTTAATAAAATAAATCGATTGTGTTGATTTTACATGTGCACTAAGTAGTTCGAGTTACTCTGAGAAGATGTAAATTTTTTTATATAAAATTGTTTAAAAAATAACAATTGTTCAAACAATTATGGGCAAGTGGTACAAATACCGGAATTCTATTAGGTTTGTCAAAATAAACAAATGAATGCATACGTCACAGATGAAGAAGTGATTCTAAGAAACCCATGTAATTTGCACTCATTTTCATTGGAATGTACGCCTTACAGTCTCATATTCGTCAGAATGAGGGTTTCTTTCTAATAATCTTATGGAAAAGCTAGAGAACGGGCGCAACTCCTAAGCATTCGTAAAAAGACAACAAAAACGCATGTTATTTTTCCGGGAACGCCACAAAATAAACCATCTTGCCAAAAAAATTCGCACTTTCGCTTTTTTGGACCACCCTAATGTAAGAACGTAATGGGCATATGAACTTTGGATTTGCATAGAATTGTAGTTATTTGACAAGGATTACGTGACTGGTTAAAAAATAATATAATTGTAGCTAGGACAGATAATACTCATAAGAACTAAGGGGCTGTTCAAGTAATACGTAAGCAATTTGTGGGGGAGGGGGTCTTCGTTATATCTTATAGTTTTTAGATGGGGAAAGGGGGTGGCGATGCGAAATCTTACGTAAGATTTCGCATCTTCCACAAAAATCTGTTTGAAATCTTGCGGCTACTGAGAATCCGGCAATATATTATATATGAAATCATTAATCTTTGCGCTTAACTAAAATAATAGTGTTTTTTTTCTTTAATCTAAGAAAATATGTCGTAAACACAAAAAGGGGGGGGGGTAAGAAAATCTTACGTGATATCGATTAGGGGGAT
>JAUELO010318199.1:0-14990 GCA_032357855.1 Amphibolips quercusostensackenii | reverse complement strand
GTAGAAAGAAAAAACGGTTTCTTTTCGCCTAAAAACGGCCAAAATGTGAATTTGTTTATATAATTTGTTTATAAAATGAACAAATAACATTTGATGTTAAATTTAAATATTCACAATGAAAGCAAGCGATTTCAGAGCAAAAACATACGTTGAAGCCGAATAACGCAAAAAATAGCAAAAATATGCACTTTATTACATTATTTTCCGTTAGTGACGCCGCTAAGTTGTCTGACCTTTAAGCCCGGGCTGTTTGGTGAAGCTTAGTGTAACAATCATTGATCGCGTTATAATTTCCTCAGGTTCCATAAAATGGACTGTACAGGTTTGCTGCCTGGGCCTACCTTATGCCATACACTGACTTGAGGCATGCAGGTATGTTTTATCATCCCTGCTGCATTTCCTGCACTTTGTTGTGAGGTTATACCTTATTTTGCGCATATGATAGCTTAGACGTTTGTATTCTGCGATCATCTGAACCACTTATCTTTATGTTTTTTTTTTTAGGTAAACCCAGAATTTTTTTGGCTCTGTTTATTCTGTACGTGGAGTTCAGGATGACTTTTTGCTGTCGGCGATTCTGAGTTTGTTTTTTGTATTCCCTGTGATTTGCTTGGATTCCGCATTTTATAACTATCTCGCTGCATCAAGACATTTGTCCCAGTACCGGTTTCGGTCCTCTGTATGCACTTGCTACGCTGCATTTTGCCAGCTGATCCAACTTTTTGTTGCCCTTGATCCCTGTATGGCCAGTGGCGAATATGAAAGTTACTTTATTCTTTCATACTATTTGGTTTAATGCCATTTTGCATCCCTAAACCAGCTATGATGTCATGTCTGGTTTTCCAGCTGCAATTAATTTCGCTTGGCTCTCCGAGCAAATCGTAATATGCCATAGCAGCGCTTTTTTCTTATAATATTTAAGCACAGCAAACGACAGCTAGAACATACGCCTAAAATAAAGAACCTTGCCTTTCAAGCAGCATACCTGCCCCCCTTTTTCTTGTGCTTTCATAGTTTTCTACTTCTGACCTTTTTTTCTGCAAAGCTATCTGTGTACCAGATTTTTTTTGGAGAAGCGGGTTACCATTTGCTTTCCTCATATCCTTGTTCGAAATGCAGACCTGGAAAGTTTTGGTGAAGTTAAAGCGTTTTCTCACTTTATCTGGTTCTATCTCTAGACTTGCTAGAGTGCTAATGTCTCTTGTTAGCCTTTTGTGTTTAGTTGTCCGAGCTCATCTATTTACTTTTGCAAAGAGGTCCAACGCGTGAGCCGCCCTTGCAGTTATTGCGACATGTAGGGTCTCTTAACAGAGCATAAATTCTATCACCGCTCTTAACATTCTCCTTATTGCTCTCGTCCAACCTCTGAATCCTATTTGAGCCGTACAAGCATTTCAGGCTCTAGATCCCACGCACATCTGAAAAGTCATAAAAAAACTTTATATATTGGGTCTCCAGGTGTTTTGTCCAGTTTAGTTCACTATCTAGTAATACTGCCAGATATTTACCAAATCTAGAGCCTTGAGCCTCCTGCCACGAAGCACAGAAATTTATATATCAAAGCTGCAAAGCAGGCTGTCTATTACAATGCAGAGCGGGGCAGTGACAGGTCAGCCCCCCCCCCCACTATGTAGACACATTTGGGGCGCTATTTTTCTGACAAGGCCTTCGCTTAATCCGCTCTCGTTTCTTCTGTGGCAAAGCATACTTTTCATCCAGCTTGCCGATAAATTACTTCGATTGAGAGTAGCAGGCTCGTTTTTTGGGCTTGTGTCATGCAAAGAGCACATTGGTTTGAAACATCAGCTGGTGACATTGCTGTATTACTGGCCTTCAAAAACGAGTAAAAATAAAGATGAACAGTGGCGCATTTTCAAAATGAACCAAGCTAACATCAAGGCAACTTTCTTAAGCTCGTGGAATATAATTCAAAAAAAGTTTTAAATAGTGAATTTAGGGCACGTGTAGACCACAATCTGAAAGATTTTCAATTTAACTAATAAATATATTGAATTAAATGTAATATTGTTTCCAACTGCTTGCATCTCACCCAGAACAGATAATCCTTCACAGAAAAGACGAAAGTAAATTTTTTATGCGGAAAGATTTTTAGTGAGTAACTCACAATTTCCAAATAAGGAAATTGAATTCAGAAAATGTATTTATAAAAGAGAGAATTTAACTTTTACATGATTATTTACAAATTTTCTAGAAATTTTCATTTAGCATTAAAAATTATTTTTCGCATAAAATTATAATTTAAAAATTTTCTTTCATGAACTCAGGTGTTGTTCATGTAGAATAAAATTTTTTTTTAATTATGTAGCAAATATCATACATGCTAAGTAAAATTCTTTCGTGTACTGCTGATGAACTTCGAAAAAAAACATTCATATTTAGCCACAGCTGAAACTCTGTTTAAATGTCATTATATTAAAAATAACTTAAAAGCAAATGAACCAATAAAGTTAGAGAACAAATAGTTACACGGAGTGTTTGTTCTGCATTAAAAATTATTTTTGCCATTAAAACGAAAAACCACATGCGTGCTTATCACACGGTCAATAATGACAGTGGAAATAAAATGTTATCTGTGAAATCCTACGGAATTAATTAAATTCTATTTAAATATTACAAAAACTTTCTAAATTCTTGTTTAATTATTAAAAACAATTAAAATCCTTGAAATATTGCAATCTGGTGTGCAAGTTTCAGAAAAATGCAACATGAGTTAAAATTTAATACAACATGAAAATCACTTGCAGTTACCAGTACCTAAAACTAGAGTTGAATTATCTTTTTAATTCTTCATTGACATAGTGTAATGTGTAGCTATTACTATTTTATTAAAAATGTATGTTTAAATTTATATTAACTTTTTTTAAATAAAGCTTTTTGACTACAGAACATTACACAAACAATTCTTTGACCTTTAATCCTTCTTTGAAATTTAGCGGTGGCTTTTTACCCTACTTTCTCTTGAGGGTCCTTTATAGGATACGTTTCACTATCTCCGAATTATTTTGTATTATCACATTAAGGTATTTTTTTCTATAAAACTTTTTGATGTGAATAATGTTAATCATTTTTATCCCTAATGTTTTCAACTTTTTTGATATATCCTTATATTTTGTTAATACATAAGAAAAGAATGAAAGGACTATAAAAGATGATTATTCAAATTACATTAGCATTTCGTTTCTCAGCAAGAGAAAGTGCGAAATTATTTCAGCCTGTTTAGGATGTGAAATCGTGAAAAGAGGTGTAAAACCGGTTTTTTATCACAGTTTTGGTGGGTTGGCTATATCTACCATGGCTGGTTAACACATCTCATAAATTGACTGAGATTTTCCACTTTCAATGTTCAACACCATTTATGACCCAGATGAAAATTATCGAAAGTGATTATTTTTTTCTTTGGCACTTTATACATCATTACAGTTTTTTTTTCTCGTATGGCTGATTGTAACCATTTTCTAATTTTTTAATAGTTAGCGGTGAGTTCTATCACATAACGACTATAGGATATATAATTCTTGAAAACTACGATGATTTTCATTTTCAGATTAATCAGTCTTTACTATAATTCGAAGAGATGATGATTAATTATAAAATCATCTTTACCTTGGTGGTTATCACAAATTCTATTGGTAAATACCTTCATATGTCTATTATTCTAAGTACACTTTCTCAAGTACACTTCCTTAAGCTACAAGCAAATCAGAATTTGTATGAATCAGCCTGCATTCTCTCCCAGTTTGTATTATCTCTCAAACATTATTTGAGTTTGTTTAAAATGAGAATAAACGTCTTCCTAGAAAAACCTAAATGTATATGACCCTCTTTGTGAGAAGCAACTTTGTTTAGACAAATAAAAATTGCTTTAAAAATTGTGTGTGCGTAACGAAAAGTCGACCGAGTTTTTTGTCTAAAATTTAAATTATTGTTTTACTATATGAGAACGTATAGGCATTACTGAGACTTATTTTATATAAATTAATAGCCATTTGATAAAAACGTTTGCTGAAAATGATTGCCTCTATTAGCAGGACACCATGTGATACTTTCGATAAATATAATTTTTCACATCAATAGACTGTCTATCTAATGTATTTTACAGAAATTCAAAGGAAGTACCTAAAATCACGTTAGCAAAGAACAGATTAAAACTTATGAAATTTTTGTTTTCAAATCCTGCCAAACTTCTTCAACTGGACGTTAAAAAGTGCTTGTCTTACAAATTCTATCGAATTGTACGTGGCACTACTCTCTCTCTCTTTGCAAGTTCAAAACGTTCTACCAAATTCTACTTGTTGGAGAAGCTTATGCTTTTTAATACAAATTTTCTCATTAAGATTCTATAAAATATCAATTGCACAAGATTTATAACAGGTCATACATTTAAGAATAATAGAAGTTTTGAGCAGCTTCTACTTGTCAAAAAATCGTATACATATTAAACAGAAAAAATTTGACACCCATATTCGATGAGATAACGACTATAGGTAATTTTATACATAAATGTTCTTATCTCTAATGACCTCTCTCTTATCTTTCATGATATTTACCTTCAGAACTTAGATTTCTGCGGCTGATTTCACACGCAAATCCGCTACGGACATTCAAAATTCGCCAATATACTTTTTCTGCTGATCAACTACTTTGATTAAGAGTAGCAGGTAATATGCTTGGGCCCATGCCAAGTGAAGAACGAATTGTTTTAACAACGTCAGTTGGTGACATTGTTGCAATATTTGGGGCAAATAATATTATTTTTAGTGGAACATACACATGTATTGATGGCCTTCGAAAACGGGTAAAAATAAAGATGGACAGTGGCGCGATTGTTAAAATGAACCAAGCTGAAATAAGGGAAACTCCACTAGGCGTGCGAAATCCAATCTCAAAAAATTTTGGGATAGTAAATGTAAGGCACCTGTAAACTGCGATTCTCAACAACGTTCATTCATTTAATAAAAATGTACAGCAAAAAGGTAATATTGTTTGCAATTGTTTGCATCTTGCAAGAAACAGATAATCCTCCACAGAAAAGACGGAAGTGAATTCCTGTGGCGGAAATTTTTTTAGTGTATAACGTTGGCATGGTGACCTTTCATAATGTAATGGACAAATTTTACTATGTAAAAGTAATTCTTGTTTTTCGTACAGATTACTTAAAATCGGTGTAAAGTTTACATTTCTTTTTTGTATTTTCTTAAAAAAAAAACTGTAGTCACAATATATTACTAGCATTGTAGTTCATGAAAATTGTAGCTGTTTTCAGTTTGTACATTTGAATTTTCTAAACTTTTGTATATTACGATTTTCGTAACAAAAGTTAAATTCTAAAAGTGTATTTAAAAAAGAAAATCAACTTCTACATGATTCTTTAAACATATAAGACATGCAGGAATGATTTACGATCATTGTCGCGTTTCCTGGCCTGGCTCTGTCTATCATGTAGAGACACCGGGATAGAGCCAGTCAATCATTTTATGTCTGAGAACCCATAGAAAACCGAAGGCTCTTCTGCACATCTAAAGTATCATGACAAAGTTTCTGTTTTATGTCAAGAAATGCTTAACCTCTTTCAGTTTACTATCTAGCATTGTTGCCAAGTATTTAACCAAGTTTAAGATCATCAGGCTCTTACCGCGAAATGCAGGAGCGTCGACTTTCGGCACTTTGTACTTTCTAGTATAAATAATAAGGCCAACCCTTTCAGAATTAAGCGATAGCCCTGAGCTATCGTATCAAGGCTCAATGATCAGCAAAACTGACCTTGTACGACTTATCAACATTTTTGATAAGTGTTTCTGATTTGGAATTCCTAGAGAGGAAAGGACACCCCTCTATGGCCATGCCTATGTCTAAAGGCGCTACTTTCGTCTAAAATGGACCTTACAGCACACTTCCTTTGTTCCAGCTGCTGCTCCAATTTCACTACAGCAACATAAGGCGTACTTTCTACATAAGGCCCGTTTAAAAGGCGTGCTGCTCTCGAAGCAGCAAAAATTCTGATATATTATTATTTATATACCATAGAGCCATACTTCTTTCAGAATAAGCGTGACTCACGTGGTAAAGAAGAAAGTAATTTGGAGAGAAAGGATTATAAATTTTTCAGATTGGTCTAGAATTCCAGTGCGATTTTTTTAAACAACACGTTAGTTTCGCATTACTGCTCCGACCAAGGTTGCTGATTAATCTCTCGAGCGATTTTCACAAGCAAAGAGCATTGCAAATTCATTATATGAAGTTTTCAGCTCAGGCTCATTATTATTCAAAAGATTTAGTTTCAGGGGTTATTCACCCCACTTTTACTTTTCTTTATGCATTTTTCATAAACTATTTGTTGCCACACATTCTTGTATTAGCACACTTCTCTTGCTTCTTTCACGTCCATGAATTTTCTCATGCAAGCTCTAGTGATTCTTTAACTTCTTATATCTCTTTGAATCAGGGTCTTATTAACACAATATAGCAATATTTTTTATGGTCTGACTCTGATAACATTATTATTTACTTTACCTTAATACTCTTCTTCTGTTAGTCGTTCATCGTTCATTCTCTTAACACGCTTAAACCATCTTAACGCATTTCTTACACATATGTCAAATAGTGTTTCCTCTACGCCACATTCTTCAAAAATCACGATATTTTAACTTTATCCTCGAGCGTTTTACCGCACATCGTGCGCAACAATCCCATGCCAATCGCGTTAATTTTACTCTCATCCTTGTCTTAGTTAGATCAGGTCTTGCTACCGTACAACATAGTCTGTATAAATACAAAGTTATGCATTGCCCCTCAGCTGAGTCTAATATATTTTTACTTCTAGTTAATTTTAAGGCCTATGTTCTTTCTAGTTGTATTATTTTGTTCAGCATTCTTTGCGAGTCTTCAATGGACTCTGTCATAACAATCTCATCATCTGCGAACAAACCACGTACTCTAACTGTTACGGAATCCACATATCTTTTGTCAAAAAGGGCCATCTTCAGACACGTGTCCATTAGTATAATTAATAGCCATGAGGAAAAAGCGCATTTCTGCCTTACACTTTAAATAATATTGAACCAGTTGCTCAGCTTTCCATTTATCCTTGCAATTGCGTTGCTTTTAGGATATATTGTTTGTATTGCTTGTAGGAGCCATCTATCGATTCCATATTTTCCCAGGACTTCCTGAAGTTCGCTTCTACCTACAATGTCAAATGCTATTTTTAGGGCTACAAATGTATCGAAATCTTATAACTATTTTGTTCTAGGGCTTGCAAAAAAATTAAATAAAATTCTGCTATAATTTTATGCCCATGCCCATGGTGGAGGCCAATTCAAATCACCCTTCGCAAAAAATTCCAGTCTTTCTTTTTCCTATTCTGACACAGAATTCCTTTTTTCAGTCGATTCAGAGATAGTTAAAACCTAGGAAGTCGACTCACATCAGACGTTCAAGTGTTCATTTTTTTTTATTACTGCATTACTGTATTACTGCAATTTATGATTCCAGATCAGTACCTGCTAGGTGTTTAAGTGAATATTTTTCCACGTCGTTGTTGTTTGTACTCCTGCGCACTATATGGTATATTTTCAAGTCGCAATTCAGCAGCAGAGAGACTTTATTCTTCTGACATTGATGAATTAGAGTGTCGACTTATCCAGAATATAAGAGCCTCTTGCCGTTGCCCGAAAGAAAAGCTGAGGCGATATAAACATAAAGTTTTGTTTTGCTTTTACACCCGAGTATCATCCTAGTAACAGTTTCAGCTATTGTTTGACTAATTCGAGACGTTTTTTAATGCTTCTGGAACCCTGTAGAGCCCTTTTGAATTACTCAGAAGAAGACCTTACCCGTTTCTAGATATGGTCAGTATTCTAGAAATTCGAGTGTCCTCATTACGGTTTTAGGTAACACTGCACACAGAATCTAGCCCTTATTATTCGATGTAGTTTTTAAAAATTTGTTTTTACGGCAAGATTTTAAAACCTTAGGTAGCTTAGTAGGACGGTCGGATTCCCAGGGGTACTAATAATCAGTACAGTCGCCTTGCGAAACCTTTCTAGACATTTTGTATCCTTAATCTCCACGTTTATTCTCTGAATGAACCAAAACGTTGATATCATCTTCACTAGTCAATTTCTTGACCAAATTTTGGCAGCCTTTACTACGCTGGCCACTCACCTGAGGAGCATGTCGCCGAATTTAATGTTGTGCCTTCCGCGAAGTAGTGCCTTAATCTCTTTACGGAAATTCTCCCTCAGTTTTTTACGTACTTTGGGGTCAGGCAGCCCGCAAGATAATGCGACGCAACGAAAACACTCAAAACGGCGTTGTTAGCTACTTGCGCTAAGGTAAACCCTGCGTTTTTAAAGATTTTTAATATTATAACTTTTTTTGGGGGAAAGTGTCTTTGGAGTCTTCTTGCTCTTGCTTGTTGACCGGCACCGTGACATGTTTTCATCTTTACAGAGAGCTTAGTCGAGGTGAGTTAACCAAGTAATTTGGTTAACCAAAGTAACTTAATTGTTGTCATCGATGTTAATTACCTTTACCGCTTCTGGGTTTTTTACCACTAAGGCGCCACGCCGTCCTTCTTTTGGTGACGGGCTGGATGAGTACCCTGTAGGTAGAAAAATAAAAAATATCTGTGCAAAGTCATGCTTGTAGGGTTAGTCCGATCAGATCCAGAATTAAGAACTTAATTAAACTTAAATTAAGAACTTGAGAATGCACTTTGCTAGGAGGGTTAAAGAAATTTCGCACTCCTAAATTCTTCACAAAAAGTTGATCCAAGAAGGCGGCGCATGCGTTATTTGAAGAAAGAAATAATAAATTCCTAGGCAAAAGATTATCGGGAAAGACTTGCTATGGAGTTTTATTGCTTGCATAATTATACTGTTTTTTAGATTTTAATATAATATTTTTACGTGTGCATTGATAATATGTAAGATGCGTCCTTCAATAGAAAAGGTCAACAGGAACCGCATCTTGTATTTTGTATCTAAGCTGTTTACTATGAACTCAAAAACTATGTTGAATTGATAGAAACCTTTAGCACTCAGGGTATTGAACCTATTGTGCCACAATCCTAATAAATTGCTTATAGTGGACGATTTCAGAACTCTTGTTGATGCTCAGGTTGTGAACCACTGATTGTGTTGTAATTTTATTGGGCTACAAGAAGTGAGTTGCAAGACTTTGATTCCTGACTCTAACCAGTACCGAGCACTGGCATAAGAAATGCAGGCATCTTTTGTGATCCCGGACGTAAAATCCCCACCCTGGCTTAGTCTATCCTGTGTGATTAGCTCAAGATAGCTCACTTCTGACGGCTGCAGTAGGTTTTTCCTTAACACTTCCGGTGCCTTTTTGGATCTAGTTTACAAAATATGTATTCAATTTATGTAACACTTTTCGGCAGCTGGTCCGCTTTTTTGTTCTGTCTGATCTTTGTATGTCTAGAAAACTATGCGGTGACCAGTTTGTTTTTCACTGCAAATTAATTCATTGGACTTTTGCATTTCCAATATCTTCGATGTCACTTATGTTTTCTAAATGCATATAATTTTGCTTAGCTATCTGAGCAGATTGTAATCTGCGTGTCAGAAGCGCTCTTTTCTATTGATGTTTCAGCACACCAGAGGACTGCTAGAACCTCTGCTCTAAAGGACGGTGACATGCCGCTTAAGTGGGATCCTCATCCGTTTCCCCTATATGCTGTCGTTGTTTCCTGCCTGCAAATTCCCTTTTCTTTGAAAGCCACCTGTATTCTAGGTTTCTCCCTAGAAAAGTATTCTTGCTTTGGATGTAGACATGGAAAGTCTTTATGAATCTTTATATGTTTTGTTGCTTTTTCTTTTTTATTAGAATTATTAGCATTATGATATCACTTAAGAGCCTAGTGTGGTAATTCCCCCAAGTCTATCTGTTCGCTTTTCACAAGAAGAACAGAGTAGAGCTTACATCAATGCAAATAAAAGATATCCTCTCTTAAACGTATTTAGGAAGCTTGAGGTGATTGTCGAAGATGCGTTTCTTTACAAAAGCGCGGAGCAAGTGGCTAAGACCTTGGCCTGAATTTTCAACATCAAAAGTAAAAAAATTGCATCACCTTATCTAGATTTCTTAGTTCTAAAAGCCCAAGCAGAGAAAGCATTAATTAGAAATTCCTTCAACAACTAAACGACAAGAAAATCCACAAAAACTTTCACAGAAATGTAGCAGTTTAGATCCTGCCGAAGGAGAAGACTTTTGCTTTTCTTAGATCATTAGGACTCAGTTTAGGTACAGATAATTATTTTCGCATGCTAGGACAGTGTCATTTCTACCTTAGTATACCGCGACCGCATTTCACGTAAAGAATTTTTCAGCGAAAGATGCAAAGCAAGGATTGTATTGCGGAACCTTTCGAAATTATAAAGGTTAGGACGTATATCGCGCAATCAACTTTTGTTTTGCAATTAATTTATTTAAAAACCTCTCCTACGCCTCGAATTGAGTACCTGTCAAGCCTGGTACCAATTATTGTTTACTTATGTAATTCTAATTAATATACACAGCTAAGAATTTGTCAGTTACCGTGAGGTGTGGGCCTCTTCAGTATGTGAAGGCCTTCCAAGAATTCTGCAGAAAGCTTCATAGCGATTGCTATAGGTTAGGTAAAAGTTGAAGGTTAACCCTTCAACCGCTGTAATGTAAGAGATTCTTGAGTCTGATTGGGAATGTTGCTTATATTCAATGTTTTTAGGCTAGAGCCTACAAAACCTGACTTAGCAATGCCACTTACAACGTTCAAGCCCAAATTATCCCTTCATTTTTCAAGTAATAATTGGTCGACATTTTTCATATGCTTTTCTTTTTTTTATTTTTTTCTTATCTCTGTTTTTCTTTTTAGCTCCTTCATGCGTTTTTCAAGTCAATATTCTTCTTTGCTGTCGATAAAATGTTGAGACTGCTGGATTACTTACTTTTTTCTCCTATTGTGAATCCTTTATAAACTGTTATTTTTAAGAAAAAAAACTAAAGAATATAATTAAAATGAACGCATTAAATGTACGAAAACAAGCGTAAAGCGCTAAGGCGTACCTATCGCCCTATGCACTCTCTAGCTTTGCGCGAAGTGCCGTGCGCGACGCACAATGTGCATGTGCCTGCGCAACGGGCATATTTTTCTTTGCAGAAGACTCATCATTTAAGTTTAAACTTTATCTCTTTGTTTTGCAATATAACCATTTTGTTTGAAATTCGTCTTTTTTTTTGCAGTAAAAATATTTTTTTTTCTCAAATCAAAAAACTATACGCGTGCATACAAAGCGATTGATAATGCTAGTTGAAATAAACTAGATTCTGTAAAATCCTACAAAAGCTCGCAAGATGCTATTGAAAGTTAACATTTTTTTCCATTTGTTCTAATTTTTTAAAAACCATCGATATCTTTAAAATTTTGAAATCTAGTGTTCAAGTTTCGTATAAAATTACAATAAAAGAAGTTACAATTTTACAGAACTCAAAATCAGCTCAAATTACCAGTACCTGAAATTTATGTCGAAATTGTAATTTTAAAGTGCCTAAGTAAAAAAATAAACGTTGTTATACAATAATAAAGTGTACACATCTCTAAAGAGCAAACTTAGTGCCTGTATTCTACGAGCTAACAAATATTATGCATATACGCATTTAGCTCTAAGAACCTCACTCTTATCTCTAATAATTCTTATTTTAATATCCCTCAGTCTTTCTTTTACTCATAAAAGATGATGAGTGCTTATACTCTCGTTTTTTTTTTTGGCTGTTATCCTTAATTTTATTTGTGAATATAATAAAATTATGATATAATATTTATAATTTCTTCTGTTCTTATTAAAATTTTTTTAATTTCCAGTTATAATATAAATTGCATAAATTGAATATTTTACTAAGAATTCATTTTTTTAAATTAATTAAAAAAAAAATTTCTTTACATGTTTATTTATTATATCCCATATCTTTTATAGTACTTTGGACTTGCCCAAGAATCTTATAAAAATTATACTTGAAATACCTTATTCAAAAATTAACGAATAAGCTATAGAAACTCATATTTATTTTTAATTTTTATTTTGCAATAATGAAAATTTTCCCCGTCGAGTTGGAAAAAATATTATAAAATCTTCTGAAATTGGTAAATATCTGAGAATAACAAACTCGACGCCTATAAATTATGAGATAACTAATACTACACATATAATCTCTTACCTATATAATCTTTCTTCAATCCCTGATTATTCTTATGTTTGCATTTATTAGTTTTTCGTAAAATAAGAAAATATTATCGCTTATAATATTCTCGTCTTATACTTGGCGGTAAGTCTAAATTTAATTGGAAAATATAATTATATAGTAATATAATCATATAATATATACTTATAATTTTTATCAAATTTTTTTGAGCTGCACAGCATTCTGTGATTTTTATTTGTTTTACTAAAAGTGAGGCTGAAATTCACTAGCAGTGTAAACCTTTTACGTTAGAATTTAAAAAACTACGAGAAACAATGTAACATTTAATTGTTTAAAAAAATTTATCGTATTTCTTAAAATATTATAAATTAGAAATGGATCTGTTATCTAAACTTTTATCTCAACTTTGTCCTGTTATCTAATCATTAATTTGGATTTTATCTGCAAATTCAACATTCACTGATTATTAAATTGAGCAATTATTTTCCTATAATGAAATCAGGGCTTCTTGTAACTAGTGGGAAATTCGACGAGCCTACCTCTAATTTGCTCTTTATAAGAGGCCCAAAGTGTGTTTTTGGGATTTACAATGATTAAAACTGCTGGTTTTTTCAAGGCCTAAAAAAACAAGATACATTTTTAGTGCAATAGAGACTTTTCAAAGAATACTTTACTGCTCACTATGTTGGTCCACATTTATTCTAATTATAGAATCAAATCAAAAACTTTCTTCAGTTTTTTCTAGAGTGTGAAAAAATGTTGGAGGATTATTAATGATCGATCAAAGATCCTCAGCTCAGTATCCGTTAAGTATTTAAGTAAATCTCTTCCTTTGCCATTGATGTTTGTGTTCCTACACACATTATAGTTGAAGCAAACCAACATAGACGGATCTTATTCTCCTAGCATTTTTAAATTAGAACCTCACACTTTCTAGAGGGTGGGAGCCTCCCTAGAGTAGGACCTATGAATCAATATCGCATTAATAACCTTGACAGCTAGGCAGCTATAGTGACTTTTCGCGTAGCCCCTTATATATGAAGACACACTCTAATTAGACACAAAATCATTTATCATTGTAAACGTAGTTCTTGGATTGAAGTAATGCCTATGCGCAACACAGTGATATGCCTGTTTGAGACCGCTGAGGCGCCTTTCCTGTTGTGCAAATATCAGCGTAACTGATTTTTTTGTCTTAGCTATTTATCAACTAAATCAGGACGTCCTTGCACGCTCCTACACTACTTTTACAACCTTGTTGGGTCACCCAGAACAACACCCTACCCTTCCCTAGATAAGGTCGGTATTCTCAAATTGCAAGAGCCCTAATTGCGGTATCAGAAAGACCTACATCTATAATCAAGCCCGTCTCAAAAGATTAGGTTTCCTGTTTATTGTAGTATACTCGCTAAGATAGTAGTATACTCTTTTTGAACCTAATCGTCGGTGTTCTCTCTACTACACGATTTCTTGACTAGATTTTAACAGTCTGCACTGCGACAGCTCTCAACAGGTCAGCTTTATGTGCGAAAGAATGTCCATGTGTTTCCAAAGCCTTTATTCATTTTAACATTCTTTTTAGAGAAGTGTTTGTTGTACTTGCTCGTCTTGCTTTCAGACCGGACTAAAGGAGTTACTTGAGATGATGTTTCGCTTTGCGACACACTCCTTAGGTAGCACTAGCTGCTGTTTGAGAGCTGCGCTACGCGGACTTTTCTTTGGTGGGCACTGTTAGGATTGTTTCTCTATACAGAGAGCACAGTGATCTTTTTTTAACTAAGGGAACCTGATTGTTATAAATGTTCATGATCTTCAAAGCTCGGTACAATTGGCCTCTATGGCGCAGTCATCCATTGTTAGTGGGTAATATGTGTATCTTCAGCCTGAGCCCTCGTTATTTACAGTTTCAATTTCGTCTGCTATGGTAAACACACAAGTAGCTAGGGAGATGAACAATAACCTCTGCAAAGTCGCGTTTACAGAAATAAAATTAAAATACTGTAATAATTGTCCTAGTATTTTAGAGTCTCTATGAGGACACCTGCTTCGTGACTTTGTCGTGTCTGCCACAAATAAGGGGTCACGCTTCGGTGTTCAAGGATTTGGTAACTTTGGTACTCTTCAGCCCTTGACACAGCAATCACGCCAAGGCTTGGAGCAATAAGACCTCGCGTGGTTGATATTCTAGGGGTCTTTGCTATTACAACCTAGAATAATCGCTCCATAGTTCAGGTCGTGCAGACTAAAGTGCTTTTGTTACTGAGAGCAGCCACTTCTTGCGATGCAAGCCTTTCTGTTTCATGCTATCTAGATCTCTAGTCTGATAAGACCTTTAGCTTTGCAACACAGGTTTAATTGCAGCTTATTAGTTATAATTATCTCTGTTGATTATTATTGGTGATGACCTGTGGGGTTTTTAGTCAATTTACAAATCTTAAAAAAATTGTCTACTAACTATGTTTGTTGAAAGAAAATTGGTGAAAACATTCTTTTAAGTGTAATTGCTTCACTATTTAGATTTTTTTATATAATTAAATAAAATTTCGCGCCCTCATAGAGAGAGTCTTATGAACACCTAAATTTTTAAACTTAATTTTTTGATATATTTAGATACAATTCGGCCGCAAAAATTTCGAAAATGCAATAAAAAAAAAGTTCGTACGTATTTTCGTGTGTGTAACTGTTTTCTATTTTCCGTATCCTGAGAAGTAAAAGGGCTACAATATTTTACATTCTCATCCCAGAATGAAAAGGTGTTAAATTTGTGT